>NW_010729318.1:0-27635 GCF_000365185.1 Nelumbo nucifera
ATATATATATATATATATATATATATATATATAATATGTAAAAAATACACAAGTTATTAATTATTCTTCATAAAACATTCAAAACATTATTAAATTCAACATAATACTTAAGTTTATGTCTTGCAACAATATTTTAATTGTAAGTATTAAAGGTATTATATTACAAGGTTAGAGTATGGATACATCCCAATACCATGCGAACGGGTGTATCAATGGGTGTGTCCTTACTTTGAACAGGTGTATCCATTTTTTAGGTTTTTTTTTTAATGGGTAAAGCCTGAAACACCTATATTTCTCATGTCAGTCACCCATTAATACGATGCGTATGGGCCGATGCGGGGCTGATATAAAATTTTGAATCTTGTTTTAGTATTTACAATGTGGTTTTGGGAAGGTTTAGTTTAGCCTAATGTTATATTTTATTCATAACTGTACGAGTTGGAAATTGCCATGCCTACTAGTTATGCTTAAACTCATCCCCAAGTTACCTACTTGACTTCTATCCATATGAGTTTGTGCATCCCACATGGATTTATAGTTGTGCCTGAATATCTTTTTCTAAGTTATTTTTTACTAATAAATATTATTAATTATATCTATGTCAATATTTTTTACAATATAAATCTATATATTTTAAAGCTGATTCAAAAAATAAAACCACTCTTTATCCAAGTGGTGGCTAAATAATTTAACCATACAAATCAAATTAATCAACCTATGAAATCATAGTTATGTAAAAGTTTTTGAAATAGAAATTAATATAGTAAATTACAAAAAAAATTAGACACATTTATGACATTTTTATTAACCAAATTAAAAAAAAAGTATAATAAACAAGAATTATTTTTATTGACAATGAAAATGAAATACATAATTTAGAACTAACCAAAAATGAAATATAAAAGTTAATAATAAATAGTTTAATTTTTGAGTTAAATGTGTTAACCTTTAATGTCATAAATAAATAATAAAATTAATAAAATATAAAAATAAAAAATAAAAAAATACATAAATTTTGCAAAAAAAAGCATTCAAACACATGTACAATATCATATATTTATTATATTAAACAAAAAGTAAGTGTGACATATCAAAATTATGTTACACACAAAAATACAAAAAAAAATAATAGAAAAAATTGAACATATTTATAATTCCATATTTATACTATTATTAAAAATATGAATAAGATTATGAAAGTTTGTTTTGATTAAAATTATGGTTTTAAAAATTGACCCAGAAACGAAACTACTTGGGCTTCTGGTTTTCGGGTCTGCGATTCAACCGTCTAATTTTAGTGGGTTAAACCAGTAAGATGTAAAATATAATGCAACTTTTTATTTTGACCGCTAAATTATGATTAAGTTAAAGTCCACTGTATATGTACATTATTATGAGAGGGGATATTGAGACTTTGAGAAGGAGGTTGTTGGTTGGAGTTGAGAAGTGAAGAAGAAGAATGAGGAGGAAGAGAAGCACCACTAGAGGTGGTTGTCACCATATTTACTGTTCGTTGTTGCAAAATTGTTTGCCCTAAGAAGAAGAAGAAGAAGAAGAAGAAGGAACTGTCGTTGCCGACTATCTCCATGTTCATCATCACCATCACTATAGCATCGTTTTCCCTTTTCTTACATCCCTATCATCTCTTTAAATCTCTCTTAAATCCCATGTCATTTGCTTCATTAGTGTATCTCAGATTTTTAATACAAGATTGGTGTTTAATCTCGTATCTCTTGCATCGAATTTTCAATTTCTTCATTGGAGTTTCATTTTTTTTTGTTTGCTATTACAATTTAAAAAGAATCACAAAAATGAGAATACTCAAAATCAAAATGGAAAAACTAAAAACCTTCATTGGAGTTTCATTTTTTTTGTTTGAAAGCAACCCAAGAACCATTAATCGGGTCAAACATTTTAACGATTATACCGTTCGGGTCTGTTGTTCTCTAGCCACTTCAATGGCTTTTTGAAAAAATAGCGGTTCAGGGCCAAAACATAACCAGTGACCTAACTGGTTCTTGGGCCAAACGGTTCAAAATACTCATTTTTGAATACTCACCACTTAGATAAAGAAGGGTTCAGGGCCAAACGAGCCAACTGTTGACCTTAAGGTTCCCAGGCCAAACGAGCCAAATGGTTCAGGGCTAAAATAGCGCTTCTTGTTCGGTTTTTAAAATAATGACTAAAATACTCATTTTTGAATTTAGTCCCTATTTAATTGTAAGGTTTAAATTGTAATTTGAACTACTACTTTGCACCTCATTCAATTTCCTCTATTTAAACCTTACACATTTTTTGATAAATGATCAAAAGAAAAATGATACACCAAAATGACAAAACACTACAAAAAGAATAGTCTAACCAAGTAGATAGGCCTGTCAATGATATTTGGAACTTAACAACTCGATCTGATTATTACGTATTTGGATGAGGTGTTTATGTAATCAGATTTGAATTTTGCAATCTACATAATAATAATAATAATAATAATAATAATGATGATGATGATGATGATGATGATGATGATAATAATAATAATAATAAACCAAAAAATAAAATATAATTTGCCGCATGCAAGCATGTGTACACTTTATCAGGCTCAAGCTCAGTTCAATTATCAAATGAACCTATATATTAGGCTTGGGTTCAGATCAAAGCTCAGTTTAGATAAAGTCGAATTGAGATTTCCACAAGCCAATTCATGAAAAGCTTGATTTGTGTCCACCCAAACCCCTACTGATGACCTAGTAAGTGACTTGGTTACACGTCTCTCCTTGAAGTGACAAATGGATGGGCTGGGTTGGGTAGGATATAAGTGAAGGCCAACCCATTCATCAACAACTAACATCTCTAATGCCTAAATGTTTTTTTTTTAGTACGTAAATGGGTTGCAACCCAATTTAACCCATCCATGTTGATCTCTTAGAGGAAAAAACTTCCGATTTCTCTTATAGTGTTACATGTCATGGTCTAATTGGTTTGATCCAAACAAAATGATGGATTTTATCAAATGGATAGATAGATGAAATAAAGGAGGGATAAGACACATAAACCAATAGGAGAAACAAATGTAGGAAAGAGAATGAAGATAGAAACATGAAACAATGGGAGATAGGAGAGAAAAGGTAGGAAAGAAACATGGGAGAGGAGGGAGAAAAGAGATAGGGGGGGAAGAGAGAGAGAGAGAAGGGTGCAAGGTTGGATCGGGTTTTAGCTTAACCAGGCTCAGCCCTAAGAATTAGGCCTAAAGCTTGAGGTCGAGGTCAAGCCCTAACTATCCAACCTGAACCTAACCCACTTAAATTTGATGCACTCAAGTTATATGACATATATTTTTGTGTGTATGTATGCATATATGCATTAAATATGGTTTATAAAAAAAAGTTATGCATATATGCATGTATGCATGCAAATATGTGTATATGCATATATACATGTATATATCGGGGGCAGGCTTGAGTTGGGATGAAATCGAGCCGAGTTCAGACTACCTAAGGGGTAGGCCCGAGCTCAATCTAAAAAATAAAAAAAGCCTTAACTTTTGGGCCCACCTCAACCCATTGATTGAAAATCCAAGCCAAACTCATGTAAAATTGCAGTCTGGATCAGATTAGGCTCGAGTTGGGCCTGCCCAAGTTGCACCCCTATAGAAAATCTATACTACTATAGAAAGCGAGAATAGCTCCTCATGGCTAATGAACTTTTTATCGACTAAAATATCCCTCTACCCAAAATTGGACCCTCTCTATTAMGATGGCAAAAATTGTAATTTGAATACTATCATTCTATTCATTTTCTTCCCTCTCATTAAGTTTCATATTTAAAGTATTAGGTATTAATTCTCATTTTTCTAAGCAAATCCTATATTTAAGGTATCTTTGTTTCTCAATATTATATTTGATTGATTAAAACAGTGAACAATAATTTTAAAAGTATAAAAACTTGTTTTTAAAATTAACATGAAAATGAAACCATTTTTACCATGTGGTGGGTAAGTAGTTCAATCTTTTGGGTCAAATAGAGGTAATTCATGATGCCTTAATTAAATAATAAAATTTTTAAATAAATAAAAACATGAAAAGTGATGAAATTTTATATAAATTTATGGACACATATCTAATATTATATATTCATCATAAGTATCACAAAAGAGGAGTAGTTTTACTAAAGATGGAAATCAAATACAAAAACTCAAAAAATGAATCATTTCCCATTTGAGTGGTGGGTCAATGTTTCATTTAGTTCAAAACCTATGATGTTATAGTCAAATAAGCAATTATAAAACTAAAAACATACAAAGAATTATTGAAAAAAATATAAGAAATAGGAATGACATAGACACATCTATGGGATTATATATTAATCATATTAAACAAATACAAGTGTGATAAAACAATAATTATTTTTTTTAATGAGGTAAATGAAGCCAAGATTTAAAACTATATAAAAAAATGAAACCATTTTCCTATTTATGTAGCATATCAATAGTCCAATCTTTTTGACCAAATGAACTATCCCATGATGTCATAATTAAATAAAAAACATTTAAAAAGATAAAGACACAAATAAATATGACAAGTACATAATTATAGAAATTTTGAACACATCTTTAGTATTATGTGTTCATCATATTAAACAAAAAATAAGTGTGAAAAATAAGATACCTTCTCAATTTTTACTAATAGTGAGAATGGAATACAAATTTAAAATTGAGATAAAAGCAAAATGATGTTTTCCATGTGGTGGGTAATCTACATGGCCTCACTTGATTGCAGTATAATTTCATTCACTAATGCAAAGGCATGGGAGTGTAAATGATGTCAGTGCAGGTTCCATTTTTTTTTCTCGTTTCATATTTTGCCTTGTTTTATTTGTTTTTATCGAAGATGAAATAATAAAACCTGAAATTAAATCTAAAGGTTCCAATTGGGAAGACTGTAAATTCCAGTTCAGTGCATATTTGCATTTTGGCTCAATTTTACTAGTGTTTGGTAAGACTACATTTATCCTGAAAATGACAATAAACTCAATTTTAACATTGAAGACATATTGTGCATTCAAAATGTGAGCAAAATTTGTATTCAAAAAGATATATTTCATTCATGGGATTCATGTCACAACTAATGCCGTGTTTGGGAATACATATTTGAAAAATAGGGGTAATATAAATATTTTCAAAATGATATAGCAGGCCAAGATACACTATAAAGGAAAACAAACACTTAAAAATAAGCTGAAATTTTGGGCTTATTAAATAAATACTTATTTCGGGCTTATTTCCCAAATGCCAAATAAGTATTTATTGGTGTAGACGGTGTGGTCCTCGCCTAAAATATGTGCTTATATGAATAATCACTCTTAAACTTGGCATAAAATTCATTCGACAGGATTACAAAATTATCTTTACAAAACAAAACAAACTTTGCATTTTCATGAACCGTACATATTTGCATTTGTATCGATCATTTTTGTATTTGTAGTTTGTACTATTATCAAACGGAACCAAGTAAGAATGGAATAGTATTTGCGTTTTTCTCATTTGCACTTCAATTTTGTACTAGTGCAAATGTAATTGCATTGCAAATTGCAAACAAACAGAGCACGCAATTCAGAACCCGAGTTCCAGCTTTGATAGACTGTAAGAAACCTCTTTTAACTCCCATTCCCATCGACGAAGCCTAAAGGGCCGTCTTCACCCGGCTGCCACTCCTGAACTCCAAAACTTGGTGGCGAAGATGGTCGAAGTGGCGAGCTCTGTTGTTTACGACGTTTTGGGCCAAAGAGCTCAAGATGTGGACAAGCCTATCATAGATTACATCATTAACGTCCTTGCTGACGAAGATTTCGACTGGGGCGCCGAAGGAGAAGGCGCCTTCGAGGCCCTTGGGGAGTTGCTTATTGATTCCGGATGCGTTACCGATTACTCCGAATGTCGATCTGTGAGTACATTTCTTTTGTTCAGTTTATTTTGTAGTCTTCCGATTGTTGAAAATTCATGAAGCAGTTATAATTTGTCCATTGTAGGATCTTACGTAGATTATGCTTTCTTTAATTTGTCGCACATATCGTTGGGCGTTCATACCCTTTCGAATATTTTCAGCTATTCGTAATTATTTTCGACTATGTGCACTTTTGGCTTGTGTATTTGCTTGTAACTTGTTTCTTATGCCTTTCTTTATTTATACTCTTAGGAAAAACGATTTTCTAATCTTCAATTTATTTGAAAAGGTCAAACTCTGGGTCTCAGTTCCAGCAAACAGTCACAGAGAAACAGTGAAAAATTATGATGCATCTGTGCAAAAACCCTTCAATACTTATTAAAGACTCTTGAATGTTAATATAAGCTCAAATTTTAAAAGGGTTATAAGTTATAACAAACATAAATATGCCGGACATAACGAATGGAAGTAAATGTACAAAGTCAGAAGTATAAAAGATTGATGCTTCAGTCAGTTAAGAATCCTATTTTGATTAATGTACGAGAAACACATCCTCAGCACAATGAATATCAAGGAGTCTGGCACGTTCCTTATGCTTCTGAGGCATGATCCTCAATATTGGTCCTCAAGCCAATTTTCCTAGTTACTCGCTAACCTCAAAGCGTGCATCAAGCCATCAACGGATAAGCTCCAGATGCCTTCTATAACACTAGCCTTATCTGTAATTGATTCTTTTCAACTACTTCTTTCACAAAAAACTTAGCATGGGTGGCCATCTATGTCCAAAATTTAGTGGAAGTGATAATGCAATTGCTCTAACAAGTGACAATTTGCATGCTTTATTGTGCTCAGGAGAATACTTTCATAGGAAAAGATTTGGTCTCTATACTGAGGTGGCTGATCTGATGTTCAATCACTTGTTAAACATGTAGGTTTGTAGAAGACTCTCTGAAAAATTTGGAAATCATGGGTTGGTTAAACAGAAACAGGCTGTACGAAGCCTTGCAACACCCTTACGGATGTTTGATGGAATGGACGAAGAGGAAGCTCCAAAGAAAAAGCCTCAAGAATTGGATGGTCCTGTGTTATCTGAACGAGACAGGTTAAAGCTTGAAAGACGAAAGAGGAAAGAAGAGCGCCAGAGAGAGGTATGTCTACATAAAACTATAAAATGTGTGTTTCTTTATATATCTTCCCTTTCATGTCCAAAAGATCATTTCACTAAAAAGAATGGTAAGAGTTGGTTTAGTCCCACTTGCAGTACCAAGTCCATATGCTTTGGTTTTGCTTCTTCTTTGTTAGTTTGAATTGATGTATGAGAAGAGTTAATGGATGTGCTAGGTTTACCCTAAGCATGTCTTCATACTTCACTATCATATTGAGTCCAAATTTGTCCATGTGCTAGAGTTTCTCATGAAGTATGAGTTGACTTATAAGCTGATGAATTCATCATTGACTTTTTTTTTTTTTTTCGTTTTTTGTTTATTGGGCAACCAAACAGGCACAGTACCAAATGCATTTAGCAGAGATGGAAGCAGTTAAAGCAGGAATGCCTGTGGTATGTGTAAATCATGATAGCGGGGCAGGTGGTCCTGCTGTCAAGGATATCCATATGGAGAACTTCAATGTCTCTGTTGGTGGCCGTGATCTCATTATAGATGGCTCAGTCACCCTTTCTTTTGGAAGGCACTATGGTGGGTTTATACTTCATAGTTGTGTTGTATAAATACATTCCCTGCATGGTTTCTGTTCTATGCTCTTTGTTCTTGTTGGTCAAAGAAATAATATCCTAGCTTCATATTATATTTCAATCTAGATTGTTTGAAACTCATGCATAGGTGTGACTATTCACTGGTTCTCCATATGGCACCGGATTTCTACTGAATTTTTATACCCTGATATTTGTACAGGTCTTGTTGGCAGAAATGGGACAGGGAAAACTACTTTTCTTAGACATATGGCCTTGCATGCAATTGATGGTATACCTAAGAACTGTCAAATATTACATGTGGAACAAGAAGTTGTAGGTGATGATACATCAGCCTTGCAATGTGTTCTTAACTCTGATGTTGAAAGAACCCAATTACTGGAAGAAGAAGCCCGTCTACTTGCACTGCAGGTTCAAATAGCGTTTGTTTGAAACTGAACTAGATATAGTTGTTTCTAGTGTTTGGATTTGTTTACTTTTCATGTTCCTTTTTGTGGAAATGCTCTCTTTTTTCATGATTTACCAAACCTACTAAAGTTATCTTACTTGTCCTGAAGAGAGAGATGGAGTTCGAAGGTGCAACAGGAAAGAGTAACAAGAACATTAATGGGGGAACCAACAAAGATAACGTGTCACAGAGGCTTGAAGAGATATACAAAAGGCTTGAGTTCATTGATGCATATTCTGCAGAGTCGCGTGCTGCTTCAATTCTGGCGGTCAGTTCTCAAAGCATCTGTATTCAGCATTCCTGAACTCCTAAATTATCTTAGTCTAGACAATATTCCAGTGGCATTATATTTTTGGTTCTGCATTAGAATCAAACCATTTCTCATGCACCTTTTTGAATTACCTATAAATTCAAAGGTCTAAGCAGCACAGGTCCCTGTTTTTGGCATGCTATAGCTGTTATAACTTATAAAAGTTATTTTGAAAATTGTTTTGTGTTGCCAGTATCAGACATGCTTACATAAAAAAAAAGGGTAGAAATGTCTTATATGTTCCTAAAAGAGTAAGATTTAGCGTTTAACAGAAAAGTATTCCATCATTCAATCAGTGGAAGATATTCGAGTTGGTTTAAGGTTCTTTCTACAAACTATAGGGTTTAAGATTTGACATAGAGCTATGAGTCTTATCTTTGGGTTATAATCAGCTAAGGGACAATAAAGTGAACAAATGCTTATTGGGAAGAAATTGGGCATGGAGTTGCCAAATAGGTGCACTTTGAATGACAAGTGGTTGAAATATGCCATTTAGATCCTAGAAAAGGTGAAAATTGGGGTCTTAGCAAAGAACAATCTGAATTCCCTTAGCTGCTTCTCTGAATCAAATTTAAAAGTGGATGAACAATGAAATGTCAAATGTTCAACAAAAAACAGTGTCGTCACTCAGACCAGACCAGACTGGATGGTTTGACCATCAGAGAGATATGGGAACTTGCAGCCAAAATTGTTTTAGGCTGCTTGGTTCTTTGAAATATGTACATGGTAAAACCTGCCTCAAATATAAGTATTTCTATATGTTATAATCTGTAATCAATGTTTTTGAACTGTGGTCAAAATGGTGGGTAGGATTGGTTGAACCATCAATTGGCCATATTTCCTGGTCTGTTTCATCCCTGTTCACCTGCAAAAAGCCATTAACTTGGTCAATAATCTAATGACTCAGCTGGTTGAACTGCTGAACTGTTTTATGCTGTTAGTGGGTTATAAGTCTTTCCTGTAACCAGACAGTGAAGGTTCCTAGTTGTGGCAGTGGATTATTTAACAGAGTGGGTAGAGGCTGAGCTGCTAGTGACCATCACAGCTTGGAACATTCAGAAGTTCTTTTGGAGGAGTATCGTATGTAGATGATCACTACCGAGGGTATTGATCTCAGACAACGATAAGTAGTTTAAAGATATTAAATTTTAGAATTGGTGCACGGAGATGGGCACAAAGCAAAACTTCACCTCTGTCGCTCATCCTCAAGCTAGCGGTCATGCTGAGGCAACAAACAAAGTTTGTGGATGGACGAGCTGCCTAGTGTGTTATGGGCCTACCGAATGACCATCAAGACAGTAATAGGTGAAACACCCTTCAACTTGATGTATGGAACTGAAGCCGTGATACAAATAGAGATTGAAGATTCGACCCTGCAGTCTGAGACGTTCGACGAAGAGACTAATGGGGAGGATCTACGGACTAACCTCGACTTAAGAAAAGAAGTTCAAGACCTCGCCTACATTTGAACCGCAACATACCAACAACAAGTGGCTTGGTACTATAACACCCGAGTCAAGAGACGCCAATTCCGAGTTGGCAACCTAGTACTCAAAAAGATTATGGTGCCTGAGTTCGGTGTGGGAAAGCTAAGACCAAACTGAGAAGGCCCTTATAGAGTCCTCAGAGTGATAGGTGAAAACGTGTACGAGCTCGAAACATTGAAGGGGACGATGGTACCCCGTGCGTGGAACATAGACAACCTAAGGAGATACTATCTCTAAAAAAAAAAAAGAGTTCCAAGCTACACCCACAGATTTGCAAAAATTGCTAAGCATAAGGGATGCCAAATTGCTTTCAACACTAAGGCACCCAGGCCGACCTCCTAGCAACTCAGCTAGAAAGAACTTAAGGGATGCCAAATCGCTTTTTGCACTAAGGGACCCAGGCCGATTTCTCAATAGTTTGGCTAATAGAAATTTAAGGGATGCCAAATCGCTTTTAGAACCATGGCACCCAGGCCAATCTCCCAGCAGCTCGGCTAAAAGATGAAAGGTTGCCAAATCACTTTTTCGCACTAAGGCACCCGGGCCGACCTATCGGCAACTCGATCGAACACAACTGAAAGTTAGAAGAATGATAGAAATCCTACTAGAAGAAGATATCAAATATGGTAAGCATGATAAGGCCAAATACCAAGGTACATTAAAAATAAAAACCTCAATAGCAAGAAGTCTGATATTATAGGCACACAGTCCCAAGAAGCATCAACTTATAGGAACACGTAGGCTCCCAAAAACAACAGAAGAAAAGAAACCAACATAAAGGCCAACCTACTCCTCACCACCACCTTGCAGCCCATCATTGACATCGTCACCCTCCTCGCCGTCTTCTGCACTAGCTATTTCTATATCCTCATTAGGAGTCAAGGGCTCCCCATCGACCTGCACAATGAACTCATTTGGCACATCATTGATAGAGAAAGTGACAAAGTTAAATCAGGATGTAGCGTCTACAAGTAGTGGCGACAAAGTTTAAATCCCCTTCTCATAGCGGGGACTGCGTTCTCCACCTTTTCCTGGGCGTATTTGGGGGAGTAATGGAAACGATTGATGGTTGTCAATTTTGCTTGGTGGATATCTTCCGTATACTTAGTCTGCCTCTCTTTCAGTCGGCGCTCCTGGGTAGCAATGATCTCTGGGGCCTCATCTAGCTCGTGCTACATCTTTCTGCTCAGCTCGATAAATTGCTAACGGTCCTTGGCGCTGAGATGGACTCCTCGCATTTGAGACTATAGTACGTCAACACTAGACTATAACTTGGTCCTCTCTCTCCGGCCTGTGATGACCTGATCCAGCGGTACTTGCCCCATGGTGTTCGCCTGCCAAAAGAAGAAAGGTATGATCAGTACAAGAATGACATCACAACAAGACAAAAGCTTCAAAAGATAGAAGACAAACCTGAAGTACACAATGAGTCATCCAAGCTCCAACGTCGGTTGGGTCCAAACCATGGTAATACCACACATCTTCCGAAAGCAACATGTCTCTTCCCATCTGAAGGGCTACATATGTGTCGTTCAGGCTGGGCCAAATAAACATATTCTTGGACAAAAAAATTTCTACGTCAAAGTTCTAGAGCACGAGGTGATGGACCTGACATTTCAGCTCATCGTCGAACTCTACATCGTATTTTCGGCACTCCTTCCGCCATATTGTGTCCATATTCCAGCCAGAACTACAAGAGAGGAAGAAATACATGTTCTTCCAACCTTTGATTTTCGAGGGAATGCCTTCTAAGAGCTTGCGACCTTGGTGGAAAGGAAGATAACAGCAATAGGGCATGTGGGGGACCTTCTTCATAATACACAACCCGACAAAGATATCTAAATCTAAGGGAAAGTTGAGGTGGTGGAATAAAGAAATTAAACCTACTAAGGTGCAGACAACATTGGGATGAAGTTGACCTAAAGAAACACCATAATGGGAGAGTATGACAAGAACAAAAGGATGCAGAGGAAAGCGAAGGCGAGCGATCAGCTTCTCCTCAAAGACACAAACCTCGTCTTGGCCATGACTCCAGGGAAGATGGCTAGGGTCGGGTTGGATGTAATCGAACTTCTTTTGTAAACGATGAAGTCTCGACTTGAGAACCCTTCTCGTCTTGCAGTGAAGAGCTCTCCCTTACCCACAGAAAATTTAGGGATCTACCCTCAGATGGATCAAAAGACATGTTTACAAAAGAAGACCACTCACCAGAGAAAAAGACAGGGGAATCGGCGCCAACGACAAAAAAATTTACGGAAGGTGAACAAACAACATGTCGGTTGATTGGCCACCCTCCTCTCTAGAAGAAAAAGCCAAGAATAGTGCGAGTGGGACCTCAGTGGGGACCCCATATTTATAGTCCACTGGGAAGAAAGATCAATGGCTAAGGCACGCTACCAACAAATCCACAGTTGAGAAGGCTTTTTCGCGTTCGGGAAAATTTAAAATTTAAATCTCGTGTGCCCAGACAACAACACATCGATTGATTGGCCACCCTCCTCTCCAAAAGAAAAAGCCAAGAATAGTGTGAGTGGGACCTCAGTGGGGACCATATTTATAGTCTATTGGGAAGAAAGATCAATGGACAAGATGCGCTACCAACAAATCCACGTTCGAGAAGGCTCTGCCGTGTGCGGGCAAATTTAAATTTTAAATCTTGTGTGCCCACTGAGTGTGCCCCATTTCAAATTTTGAAATTTGAATTCTGCCGCGACCCCCCTTTTTTTAGACCAGATCAGGTGAGCGAGCCGAGTGACCTACAAACCAGTCGGACCAATTACTTTATTGAGAACTACTCCTTTCACCAAGCTAACGAGGGCTCGGAAGTTGGGGCAAATGATGAGGGGTAATTTGGTCCTCCAAATTACATCACGACACGTGCCTTTCAAATGACACCTCGATGCTGAGTAAGCAAATCATCTTGGCACGTCGGCCAAGAACACCTTGCCCAGGCTGACCTCAATTACCTCGGCCAAGCTGGGCTAATAGGTCTCCTAGCACATAGAAACCTAACTCAAAGACCGGACGAGTTGCAAGAAGTACCTATGGCGACTTGCAAGGCGAGCTTGTTGAGTTGTCTCATAGATTCGTTACCAGCCTGAGATCTGTAGAGTACTAATGAATCGATTAGTTAGGTCGGCCTACCGCATCGCATGCATTAGAGTTAATCGGACAGACCATAGCCCCCGCACGGATTATGTAACCGACATAATTACTCTCCTGAGTGAGCGGAAACGACGACTCAAGTTCTCGCATCTATATAAAGCCCTCACTCTTAATTGTGAAGGTATGCATGATTAAGCTCTCAAATTCTTTTATCTCCTAATAACTCTCAATACAACTCGCATTAAGCATCAGAATGCGCATCTCAAGTAAAAATAACCTGGGCACTCTAATCCTATTACTCTTGTAGAATAGAACAACTCGGCCATTCTTAGCTCAGCCTAGCACAGCTCGACACTTACATAGCATGTAAAGAGGGAACTGACACCAATATCCAAATACATTTAATAGGGTATCTAGACATGACTTTTTTATAGTAATGGTGAATGATTATTTTTTTTTTGTTAGAAAAAGGTATTGGAGTGGCCATAAATTTGTTTTGGGAGTTTGGTGGGAGGCTAAGTGGCAACTGACAAGGTTGAATATCATGGAATTCCACATTATCTATCAAATTTACAGCACCTTGCCATGTGGCAAAGAAATGCCTTATTGCATCAAGGATAAAAAGTAAACACATAATGGAAGTCCTCAAATCCAATATGGCAGATGGAAGGTATCTAAACATACTTATAATCGTTGTAGATGGAATTCTCATCAGCGCCCCACATGGCACGTCCCACACGTGCCCCACAGCCCATTGCTAGGGGTGTATAATCGGTCAATTCCGTTAGAACTGAAGATTTAACCGATTATTTGGTTTGACCTCCTTTTCCAACTGAACCGAACCGAACTATAATTTAAAACTGAACTGACTCTAACCGAATTCAATTCGGTCTTAATGATTAATAAACAATTATCTATTAATCTTTAGTCTAAGTTTTAATGAACAATTAATGCAACTACAGCCATTTAATGAACAGTTGAATGACTAATTATTAAAGCAACTAAACTCATTCTTCACAAACAATTAGTGAATAATTAATGATCAGTCTAAACTTTAATACTCTAGTTGTTTAGAGTTTCTAGACTATTTAATTAACTATTATTAATTAAAAGCTGGAATAGGCCCAACCTCCCAAAGGGAATTGTAAATTGATCATTACCCATTGAAAAAGATAATAATTTTAATTAATAAGTATAAAGTATTTAATAGAATATTATATATTTGATATACTTAATTAAATATAACCACTAATTTGGTTTTTGGTTCGATTTGATTGAAAAGCTTAACCAAACTGAACTGAACTGATATCCGAATTAACTAAATCAGAATAGCTTATTTGGTTTGGTTTTTGGTTTATCAACTAAATTTGAACACTCCCATCCATCACAGCCATATATTGGGAGCACCTTCCCATGACAAGTACAAAAGATGTTCCCAATACACGCTGAGATGTCATTGTGAGGGGCGCCACCAATCTAATCTCTTGTAGATGTAATTTTTGTATGAGCATTTTAATTTAATAATGATTAGAGTTATTAGGATTATGGAAGGATGGGTATCATGTGTGTGTGTAATATTATTATATGCCTCAAAAGTTAAMCCAGCCATTGCATTCTATTTCTTAGTACAGATGGACTATATAAGCCACTCAAGAATGCCAAGGTTAGTGGGTCCCACACAGGTAGTGATTTTCCTTTTTTTCTTTTCTAGAAATTTTAGTAATTTTTTATTGAATTTTAGGGGGCCATACTTATTAGTCATGCAATTAATTATTATTATTAGGTAAAATTCCTCTCTTTTTCTTTTTTTATCCATTGTTTTAGACTTGAGGTAGTTGCACATCTATTAAGCGGATTTTGTATTTGAGAAAAATTCATAATCACCATATTTTTGTGGTGCAAGTAAACTTGAAGCCTTTCATTGCATAATGGGTCTTACTCTTCATCTCATTCACTTAGTTGGGTTATTGATCTATCATTGTTTCTTCTTATGCTATGAATATGAATTTTAGTTCAATTGCAAATTTTCATACTTCTTTTTTGTTTATTTTTGTTTGGAGTAATTTTCTTTCAAATTTTTGGTATAATGAAATGTGTTTATCATGCTATTATATTTTTTTCTTTGTTGCAGCATTTTCCCCTCCATTCTTTTATCTATTAGAACTTAGGCTGTGTTTGATTTCAAAAGAAAAGGTAGGGAAACCTTTAGAAACTTGTATACATTTGGCTTCCTTTCCCTAGCTACCTTTTCTTTCAAACCAACACAGTCTTACATGATGTAATCTAATATATTGAGCTTTCAAAGAAGATATCTCTTTATGTATAGATTTTTACAGCATTTAAAGAAGATAAACTTCAATTCAGTCTGTTGAGGAGTGCAAATACAAATATGTAAAAGGTTTTGAATTGAACATATTTGTATCTGCACTCTTTACAAACTGAGCCTTAATGCAATCCTCTCCTCTTTACTGACTTAGCACATTTTGGTTTGGTCCATTTATCATTGTATTATAAGTTGTTGCAACTCCTAGAAAAATGCAAAGATTCTCTTGTGCAGAGAACTTTTGAATGAGATCACTATGGTATTATAAGATCAGCATTAAGTAGTGAGAAGTAATAATGCAAAGATTCTCTTGATGATGTCTCATCATCTCCCATACTGTTATCGGGAGATGTTCCTAATACACGGTTGGGATGTACTGTAGGGTGTTGATGTGAAATCAGTTATATGGGTGCTCATTTAGGATTCAAATGGCCATTGCCATTTGTGAGGTACTCATTTAGCATATCCCATTGGATTCTCTTTACGTGAACAACAAAAAAAAGCCCACCTAGACAGAATGTTCATTATATCTACCTTGCTCCTGTCTCTAGAAATGGATCTATTTTTTCTTTACTTGGTTTGTTACTAAAATTGGTGAGCTTCTTTTATGAGTTTTCTTTCTTAGTATTATAATTTTTTTTTGATAAAAGCCAAGTATTGATCGTTGAAGAGTGTTGTTTTCTTGGTTTTGATTGTGAAGAACCATGAATTCTTATTCTTTTGTGAATTGCAATTCCAAGTTGAATGGTGATTGGTGGGTTCTTATTCAATCCAAAAAATAATATATGTGATGGATTTGGGTCAACTCAGCCTAAGGAATGTGAGGGTTTCCTCAGCTTCAATCTATGATTAATTTAAATGCTTATAATTTAGCAATAGATAATTAGATATTATATATACTAAATAGAACAAAAATGGCAAAATAAGATTCATGTTGAGATGAGGCTCAAGTGATGATAATGATGAAGATACATTTGTCTCACATACACTTTGGATGATATTGAGGAGATATCATTAAATGTTGTACATCATTATATGATTCATATTAGATCCATCCTTCTAGATCTCATTATATAACCAATATTTTGGATGAAACTTGTGAAGAACATGCTTTAATTGATTGGAAATAATCATACTTCAATTGAGATTTGAGGTTCCCTTATATAATAACAGTCAAATTTCAATAAGAAAGGGTAGGCACAAAATTTAAATTGATATAGGCTGACATGTGGCATGGGTTGGTGCCCATCCATTCTCGCCGTGTATTTAAATTATTCCCACAGCACATCTCCGCCGTGTATTGGAAACATCTCCAGATGATGACATCATCTTTTCTGATACTATCATTTGGAGATGTTTTCAATATACG
This sequence comes from Nelumbo nucifera, assembly GCF_000365185.1. The sequence goes on from NW_010729318.1 coordinate 16,690, forward strand.
GCAAGAATGTGCTATGGGACGTTGTGGGGGAAATGATTTGATCTCCTTTCGTCCTACCCAATTTTAAGATCCTATATTTGAATGTTTATCCGTTACACCAACAAGGTTTAGGGTTTTACCCAATTCTTGATGATCTTAGATATAAGCACCCGAATTGAATTCAGACACTATTAGTCAATTTTTAATATGGAGAAATTGAAAACAAAATATTGGGAACTCATATTTTGAATAGAAGGATAAGGTTACATGGACTACTTTTGCTAATGGTAAATTCTCTCAATCAAGAAATTTCTTCAATTTGAGGAAGGAACTTAGTGGAGCAAAATCCAATTGAGTCAAAGACCTAGAAACTTAAAACATTCCCCTTAGATTTAATCTTGAGTTGGATCTCAGTTGTTTGGTACTTTATGTTATGATCCATTTGCCCCATGTTGGTAGTATGGGATGCTAATGTGAGGTATCCCACATCATATCGATAGTATGGAATGCTGTTGTAGGGTATATATGTGATTGGGTTCCCTCCCTCTAATAGCTAGTTTTTAGGGGTGAGTTATCGTAAGGCACATATCACTTTATTTGGCAAGAAATGAATAAAAAAAAAACTTTTTAATGACAAGGTTGTTTCATCTTATGAAATTGTAAGAAAAGTAAATAAGGCTTTACGATTGAATGCTCCTCTGAGTGATGAGGGTACCAACTCTAGTCCTGCAGAGTTTTGTCTTTCTCGAACACATGAGTTAAATGGGGGTAGAGGGTTTTATGGTTTTTGTGTCCTAAATGATGATAAATCCTTTTTGGTGGCTGCAGGAGGAAGCTCAGGAATTATTGATGTAAGAATATAATAACAGAACAATAACAAAAAATAAAATGCAAATATGATTCTGCAAACAAAGAGTAACACCACTTTTCTTGATGAATCCAGTAACACTTGAGCACAACCTTGGACTTCACAAAGCTGATGATACAATCCAATGAAAGACTTCACAAAAGCACCGACTGAATATCCTCTTCGCTGGAAGGCCATCAAAACCTCCAAGAATTCTGCCCAATTCGGATTGTATCATCAGCTTTGTGAAGTCCAAGGTTAATCATATTTGCATTTTATTTTTGTTACTGTTCTGTTATTGTCTTACAGTTGGAACTTCTATAATTTTGGATTAGTTATAATTTTGGATTCAAAAATGGCTATTGATGGTTGCAGCTCACTCTATAGCTCAGAGGACTAAATCGGTTGTTCTAGATAAATGCAGGTGGTCTGTAACACCAAGTTGGCTTGAACATCTCCCTTGTATTTTGTTTTCTTAAGTGTTAGCTTTTTATCTTTTAAATAAAATGCTGGCTATGTTGTAAATCACTTGTCATAAGATAGCAGTCCATATTTCCATCTTAAATTGAAGAATAATATATATATGAAAACCTCCCCTAAGGTTTCATTAATTGTAACTGGAACCATGAATATATAGGAATGTAATGGATGCTTTCTTCCCTCAATTATATAAAGAAAAAATTTTACTTAGGTTCTGTTTGTAATGTAACTTTGAATGGGATACAATTTTTGCATCGAGTTCAGTTTTGCATCTCTTTGTAATTAAGAAAAAATCTATGATGCCGGAAAGACATGATAGTAGAAAGGTTTTGACCAATCAGAACCCCCACGAAAACCCACATGAATGCTTACCACTTTTGTGAAGGAAGACATGATAATTTTCCTATTGACTCACTGTGAGAAACTTCTTTATACACTATTATGTCACCATATTGAGTTTGTAAAACACCAGCACAACAGCGTTCTCTAACATTGAATTATCAGTGTAAGCAAAATTGACAAAGAAAAAATCATAATAGCTCTTGTAGGATGTGGCGGCCCACTATTTGGTAGTCTTGGGTAATCATCTGGTGAAGGCATTACGCACTCATCACCATTGAAAGAAATTCTCCTTGGGAAGGCCCATCCTTCTCTGAATGTAAAAATCTCTGCATCTTTGTGCAGCAGCATCTCTGTCTGCACATTTCCGCTGTCTCCTGATTGTAGTAACAAGTCATTGTAGTACTGAATCCCCCAGAACATTCCAGTATCATCTGCAAATGAAAAGCTTTTGGTGAGAAATCAAGACTGGGTCTGAAGTTTTTTCATCCTCCATTATTTTAGAACCTGGGTTGGAATTTGGTGCAATCAGGGGTGCTTCTACATCTAATGCAGGACCAACCCATCAGCTCCATTGATAAATAGACAGGTCAGAAGGTTCAACTGAATGACTTAGGAGGTGTTTGATGCAGTGGCATGCATTTTGTTGCTGATGCATTTTGGGTTTACCAATATAAGTAGTTATTTCTACCTAAAATGTCAAATTTGATGTTTTTCACACAATATGTACCAAACACCCCCTTAGTAGTTGGGTCTGGCTTTGATGACATGTATTGATGTCTTTAATTAACAGAGCCAAACAAAAAGGGACCATTTCTGGGCCAGCTTGTTAGATTTTTAAGACAGCAAAAGCTCCATTATTTACAGATAAGGAACCACCATTTAATGGCTCAGTAAATTGATGTTTGTAGATTAAATACCAGCAGCTTTGACAGCTTGTTGGCAAGTGTCTGTTTTTACAAATGTAGATACTGATAAAATCATTGGAAGCTTAATGCCTTACAATTCTGTGAACCTTGTTGAACAAATAAAGGTGGCTTAGTTGAGTTCTTTGGTTTGTGTCAATTAAGCCATAGTTGGTAGGTAGGTTGCGGCGAAAGTCATAGTTTCTATCTACCTTGAGCCATTCATACGAAAATCATATATATGAAGTTCAGATTCAAGATTCAAGTTCAATAAAAGAAACAAAGAACTGTTAACTTACTGATTGGTCCATAAAGATTGAGAGGCTTGTAATTAAAGCTGAAGATCTGAGCTATACTCCGCAAGTTTGGATGCTGGATCACCAAATTCCACATGGTGTAGTTCTTGACAAAATTTAAGTTGGTCACTGTCACTTTAACCCTCCAGTACTCCCTGTAACTTGTCTTCACATGCCAGTGCACCCGGATTGGGCACATATGTCTTGAGCACATTACTGTTGGTGGTTGCACTTTCTGTGGAAGCTGCAATGGCGATTCACCAGGTCTGCAGTTGGTCGAGGAACAGAAATTGAAGCAATTCATTTGAGAAAGAGGTGAGGAAGAAGGATGGAATGCAGAGAGGGATGGAAGAGAAAGAGACACGATACTTGATACATTTTGTGCCAGGCATTCCTTGGCAGCTGCAGCTACATCGTGGGCATGGAACTATGGTTTCATTGTAGAAAGCAGACAATGAAACACAGCAGGTCGGGGCAGCATATGCCAGGACCTGTGAGTAACTGCATGTTACATTCCATGTTCCTGCAATACTTCTACATGTTAACAAGCAATACATACAACTTTCCAAGACTATTCTTCAGTTTGGAAGAGGTAAAAATACAAATATGTAGAGTGCATTTGTTCTCTTCACTAACACTAATGTCATTTGGTATACAGAGAAAAGAGGGTTCAGTGTTCACTTACTGAGAGCTTGTGTCCATCTACGTCCATTGTCAGAAGAGAACTTGCTGGGTGTGACATTAAATGGTTCACTGCAGCTGTAGCCAGGGAGGCCAAGGCTGAAATTCCCTGGCATTGTCATATTGGCGATAGCTTGAGAAACCATCCCAACATTCATTTGAAAAGCAGCGCCATACTTGGTGGGGTCTTGTGTCATGGACGATAGCACGCCTCCCTTGCAGCAGTTGGCCACCTGCATGTTGTAGGGCGTCCCTGGAAGCAAATCAACGATCACAGGCTTCTTCTCGCATGAGTGCGGGAGTTGAGACCCTTTGATCCTGGAGCAGTCGCCCTGCTCTGTTGCCTCCGCCCCAACTATGTTCCATATCACTTCTAAGTTGCTCCACTCCCAACTCAGCTTCCATCCTGGGGTCTCTACGTGCCTGAATAACTGGAAGTTGAATATGGATACCCTTGCCTACGGAAGAAGAAGAAGAAGAAGAAGAAGACAATGTCTGTCACCTTCAGTCCACCTATGTATGTGTATGCATCTGATAATAAATCCTTGACTTGACAGAGGATTTTTATTCTACACATGGGCTCTCTTTCAATTCTGAATGCATTGGAATTGAAATACAGAAGATAATGTGTGTTAGGTTTCATTTGGCGTTTATTGATGGGAGTGTTTATAGAATGTTTATTTGAAGAATGCTATTTTAAAAGTTTATTGCTTTTTGGTTTGGTTGGACATTCTATGGGTGTTTCAAGTAACACCTCATAAAATTACTTAAATTTCTCCCAACTCCTCATGTACATAAATCAAATCATTTTCAGTGTTTATTTAATAAATATTGAACCAAATAGTGATTTTATGCACAATAACATCAATGGTTTATGTGACTCTGGGTCTGTTTGACATCTCCCGATTATAATGAGGTTGGAATTGGTTTTGGTTAATGTGGCCTTATATGATATATAGGACGGGATTTATATGAAGTGGGACAATTTTTAAAGAGAATAATGTCATTGAGAGAAAATTATTTCGGCTATGTTTGGAAACAATGCAAATGGAGTGTAAATTTCGGTTCAGGGTAAATTTGTATTTTAGTTTACTTTTGCTTGTGTTTGGCAACATTACATTTATGTATTGATAAGCGATAGAAAACATATTTTTCAATGTATATTTATATTGATAATAAGATATAAAAGTATATTAATAAAAAAGAAGTAAATTTGCGTTCAAGTGGGCTTTTGATAAAAAAAGGTATATACTTTATGAGAATTCATGTTTGCATCTATTACAGCTAAAAATCTGTTTGGCAAGAAAGTAAATTTATCAGTGCAAAACTAATCCAACTTTACAATTTATATGAATCATTTTACACTATATATTTGCATTCACACTTATTTGCATCGTTTCCAAATACAGCGGTCATAATTCCAGTCCTTTAGTTCAAAATGAGTCCCCTCAGGAATCCCATTCAATTGGCTTAGAAATAAAAAAAAAAAAAATCCCTTTCAACTGTGGGCTTATTGGGAAACATGCCCATACTTAGGTGGTGGTGGACCTTCACCAGAGTGTTGACCCAAATTGAGTGGGCTGACTTCAATTAAGCCCAGTGGACTGGCCCAACTGAGAGATATACATATACGCAGAAGGTTCTTAACTATAATTGAATATAAATACACTAGTAATAAGTTTCAAAATTCCCTTTTCATATAATAGCTTTTAGAGATGGGGTCCAAAGTTCACACCAAAATAATGAATCAAATTTAAAACTTTGCGGTATAAAACTATAAATTTTCAGTTTGTTCTGGGAAAAGAATAAATATGTTCATAAAATTAGTACTTCGGGATTAATAAATATGTTAAAAATAAGCCTTAAAGAAAATTAAGGTAGGATAGGCTGTTGGACTCCATGATGTCCTAATAGAAATTTAGAAATGCATTAGTCAAATGGGATTAATATGGTGATAACAGCTTGATCATGGAGAACCCATTGGATTCTACAGGGAACCTCCAATGTTTGCCACTGCATGAGCTGCCTTAGTAGAGATCCTAATACCTATCTCAGTTTGACTTGTTAACACCTACCCAGCAACCAGCTAATGCAATAAATCTAAATCATCTCCCGTTTTTGCAGAATGCCTTAATTCCGCTTGCCTCAATTGTAGCCCTCTCAAGTTTGTGACAAATCCCAATTCTACTTCTACATAATGTAGGGGTGTTAATAGATTGGTTTTGGATTTGACTCCATCCAAATTAAAATTCATTTGAACTGATTAGACAAACCAATAAGACATTGGATTGGACCTGGTCCGTCTGTAATGAATTTATATTAGATTGAGCAAATATCTGGTCCATTGATAGAAGATAAAAACATAAGTATCAATGGACCAGGTTTGATTTGAAACTAATCTAAATTAACAGGAATTTAAACAGATTGAACAGCCTCTGGACTGGTCCAAAATGGTCAAAAATATTTATTGGACTGGACTGGACCAAGTCCATTTGTAATAGACTCACATTGGACTGGACCGGATTTGACCAAATCCAGTTCAATTGACACCCCTAGATAGGTGCTTGCAATATTCTCCACATTAGTCTCTGAACACTCTTGAAGCTTCTTTGACACCATTCTTAGAACACCCATAGTCAATACTGTATTGGAAAAAAGCAGATTGTTAATTTCTACCCTTCTACAGCAAATTCTAACAAATCAATGCCCTGAGAGAATTTCTTTTGCAATCATCATTTCCCTAAGAAAGAAACCACTCAAAGAACATGTACCAACTATATATAAAGCCTGTTAGCCATTAGATAATGCAGCAGAAGGTGTTCAATGGATCCTAGTGCTCCAAGGCATTTGGGGTAGTCCTCGTTTGTGCATATATGCCACCGAAAAAGCAAGTTATTCACTACAATTTCAACTAGCACTTTTCAAGAAATTGTTTTATTTTGAGAGGATCTTTGATCTTTCTTTCACATAATCTTTCAAAGCATATCAGGTCTTGAATTGGATGATGAATATTGTGTTTAATTTCAAACTGGAAGAATATGCAAAATGATACTCCATTCTCACTGAGTAAATGCTTAATCTGTTCATTCCCCAAATACTGGGCATTCCCATCTTCTACCCTTGAACTATGAGTTCTATACCACACATGGAAATGGACAACATTGGGCCCTTTGGGTGGAAATCTTGACCTAGGAAGAATGGGTACCTAGGCATCATCTCTAGCTATTTAGATTCTTTAACCATTACCCACATGCTAGATGCCCCTCTTGTAAAGCAGTTCCCTACCCCACACTAAACTTCTTCAGGTCTAAGAGGGTCTGCAACAAACTTAAACTTTAGCCTCCCAAAAGGAAGTATGACAAAAGTACCTTATTTAATTACTTTGTACCATAAATAAGAATTGTCATTCAACAGTTCTCCTGCTGTTTTGGCCACCAAGGTTTGATTAAGTTGGCATATACTTAGAAACAGTTTATTTTTGAGCTTTGATTTGCAAAATCTGGCCTACCTGACCCAGTTCATCTTCTTCTCTTCCCTTTTTATTCCCATTAGAAGCTTGATATTGTTTTCTTTCTTTTTTTTGATTACAAGAAGCTTGATATGTTGTTGTTGCCCTGTTTGTTTTTTGGTAAGTTACTTACCCGGGTAAATACAATTATCTGGGTAAATTTTTCCTAGGAAACACTTACCCAGGTAAATGCATTTTACTCATGTTCTTTTATTTCTTAGGTAAATAAGGCAATGGCCATTTTAGCCTTAAAAATCTATTATTAAAAGGGGCATTTTTGTCCCACTCAAGTGTTGGCAACTTTTCCCCTAGGCGGATAAATAAAAAAATCTATTATTAAAAGGGGCATTTTTGTCCCATTCAAGTGTTGGCAACTTTTCCCCTATGTGGAAAAGTTATTTATCCACTTAGGGGATGGGTATCACTTTCCTGGGGGATACACAGGAAAATAAACTTTCCCTGGTCCCTACATAAAGTTGAAAAAAGAACATGGGATTCTTGATCAATGGGAACTAAAATCCCGTTGACCAACTTTCCCCCTCTTCAAATCCAAAAAAAAGAACGCCCCCTTAAAGTAATCACACAAATCATCTGGCAACTTAAAATGCATCATGAAGAGTATATAGGTTTTGCAAGGGTCATCAATTTTATCAAAACCTCTTTACTAGCGTGAGAAAACAGAGAACATTTGAACCTCTTCTTTTACTCATAGTTCCTTAAACCACATTTGCAAGTATCCCTTCCCCACCCCCTGCCCTCTCTCTCTCTCTATACATGGAAGGCAAGTATTTTAGTGTACCTGTTGATATTGGAATCAAGAGCTATCTAGTGCTTTGGAGGCATTTCTACTGTAGAACAATACATTGGACTTCTGGTAGTTTATTAGATGACTTGAGGCCTCACGAAAGTACTCGCATATATGTAATCTTTGCACAATACCGGCCAGTTTTCACTCCTTTAATCTTATTCTTTGGCTATGTTGTGCCATAGACTAAATAGGCCCTAAATCGCAATTATAAACAAAAGGGAGTAGAGAGGGTCTCCTATCTCAACCCCCTTTCTAGTTCAATGTAACCACATTCCTATCCACAGACAAAGAGAGAGAAACTAAATTGTTTGTTTTCTTTTTTGGTAGTAAAATAAAATAAAATTTTATTAAGAAGAGAAAAAGAAGAAAAAACACCAATGGAGATACATAAAAAATTGTGGTGTGTAAGTTGTTTTTTTGGGAGTAAAATAAAATTTTATTGAAAATAAAAAAAAAATAGAAAAGACAAAAAGGGCTAGAAATTAAGTTGTTTAATATCACTATTAAAACAAAGAATTAATGAGTGTAGGAAAAGTATTATGGTCAAGAGAAGAAAACAAAAAGGGCTAGATTAAGTTGTTTTCTTTTTCTTTTATTGGGTTTGGGCGGGGGGGTTTATAATAACTAGTGTTAGGTTAAGTTTATGAGTAGGGATGACAATTTCTACCTTACCTGATGGGTATCCATCCTACCCTCTCCAACAGGGTTGGGACGGGTTTTGGGATTGTATAACCCATATGGGTATGGATAGGGTATGGTATTAGACTAAACCCAACCCTCCTCGACATGCATATTGTTGGAAAGCATATAAAATTTATGTATTAGGTATTGAATTTAATAATATTTTGAATTTTATGTGAAGGATAATTGATGGTTTATATGTTTTCTACATGTCTTAATCAAATAATTAAAAATTTTGTTGTTTATTTGCATTATTTTTACTTATTTATTGCTTATATATAACAAGAAATAATTGAAAATTAGATGTGGACGCCCAACCCGCCCCTACCACTGAATGTGGGGAGGATAGGGTCGAGGAAGGTTTTGTGTTTTTATGTATTGGAAGAATTTGAATTCTCAAAATCCAACACACTACAGGTTTTGCGGTAGGTGCTCATTGAAAAGTTTAGGAGAACATATAGAGTATAAAATTTACAAAACCCTCCCTGAACCCATCCCCCATTGCCATCCCTATTTATGAGTCATACTATAAAACTTCGAAAAGGGTAAATGGGCAATGGTCAAGAAAGATGTATTATTCTAACTTAAGAGAATAGTTGACAAATTTAAGGAATTAAGATATTCAATTGGTACTTTTGACTTAAAAACATATGATATTATCTTTAATAGTCATCTGGCAGGTTTTGGGAAAGGCTTCAATGAAGTCTATTAAAACAATTAAGTATATTATCCATGAGCAATAATAATTGTTGGCTAAAAAAATTGGTCAGCTAGAATTCAATAAGGGGAAGAGTTTCCAATCACAATGGGTTTACACCAACAGTTAAACACTTGGTTTAATTTTAAATATTTTTTTATTAATTATGGCTGAACTAACTAGACATTTGTTATGGATACATCGCCTGGCAGCGCATGCGGCGCAGTCATAGGCAGTAGCACGCACAGCGGGCCGCCCAGCAGCACGCACCGCCCGGCAGTGCCGCACAGCTGCCCGGCAGCGCACCGCCTGATAGCGCGTAGCACGCATCGCCTGGCAACACCCACTGCCTGGCAGTGCGCAGCACACACCGCTCGGCAGCGTGCAACACGCACCCGGCAGCGCGCAGCACGCACCGCACGGCAGCAGCACTAGGCAGCAGCATGCACCGCACGACAGCAGCACTGCGAGATGCGCGCATCGCCCGACAGTAGCAGTAGGGCGGGGCCCACATGACAGCTCATTAGGGTGGGCCCACACTTATCTTACCACATCAGCTCTGCCCGCCAACTCGCCGCCAGCTACACCATTCCTCATCCCTTATCCTTATCCTTATCTTATCTTAAGTAAGAGTTGTGTTACCATTAGGAGTAGGTAATTAGGAGTTTGAGTTTAATTAGGAATTTCCTTCTGTAATCTCCTATTTAAGGAGTCACGAATTGAAATAAAGGCATTCAGTTTTCTAGTCAAGAAAAGAGTGAGGAGAGTTCGGGTGGTCTCTTGGACAAATCACCCATTCAGTTTCTACAATAGGGTCTGCACACAAGGGAAGGCGCAAGGGAAAGTAGGGCTTTCTCACCGTGGAACGACCCGTGACGAGATTCTACGCGCGGGACCATAACATTTGGTATCAGAGCCAAACGTCACGGGCGATATGGAGCAGCTATCATTCAAGGTCAACGAACTGGAACATAGGCTAGTAGAAACCAGCATGGAGGTTCGTGAAGTCAGGGAAGATGTCTGGGAGATCCAATGCCTGGTGGAAGCATTCCTCTCCAACAAAGAAGGGAGTTATGAGGGAATCGCCAATACAAACAGGCACCGTCCGAACTGGGCAGAGGCATCCAGGGAACAACAGATTGCTGCCCCTACAGCCGCAGTTATTCCCAAGGATCAGCGCACGGAGGATGAAACTGTAAAGTCTCCTCCTTTGGCCGGGGACAATGGCACGAACATTATATTGGTACCTGTAGAATGCGCTCCTTGGTCGAAGATAGGTGGGCTTGGCGATGTTGTTGGGGCTTTACCGAAGGCTTTGGCTCGACGTGGACATAGAGTTATGGTAGTGGCACCACGGTATGGTAACTGTGCGGAAGCCCAAGAAACAGGAGTGCGCAAGAGATATAAGGTGGATGGGCAGGATATGGAGGCCGCTCTTGAGGTCCTCTTCTGTAAGCATACTCGATGCGTTCTTGTGATCCACAACATAGCACACCGGGGTCGTGGTCCAGTACGCGATTTTTGTTATGTGAATCTTCCACAAAACTACTTCAAACTATATGACCCAGGAGGTGGGGAACACTTCAATGTCCTTGCAGYTGGCCTGAGAGYAGCAGATCGYGTAGTCACTGTAAGCCATGGTTACGCCTGGGAGCTGGAAACTAAAGAAGGTGGCTGGGGTCTGCATCAATTAATAAATGAGTTTGATTGGAAGCTGAAGGGCAT
>NW_010729318.1:28819-80992 GCF_000365185.1 Nelumbo nucifera
GACAGCACGCAACACGTACCCGGCAGTGCGCAGTACTAGGCAGCAGCACGCACCGCACGACAGCAACACGCACCGCACGACAACAGCACGCTCCTCACGGCAGTAGCACTGCGAGACGCACGCACCGCCCGGCAGCAGCAGTAGGGCGGGGCCCACATGACAGCTCATTAGGGTGGGCCCACACTTATCTTACCACATTAGCTTTGCCCGCCAACTTGCCGCTAGCTACACCATTCCTCATCCCTTATCCTTATCCTTATCTTATCTTAAGTAAGAGTTGTTTTACCATTAGGAGTAGGTAATTAGGAGTTTGAGTTTAATTAGAAATTTCCTTCTGTAATCTCCTATTTTAGGAGCCACGAATTGGAATAAAGGCATTCAGTTTTCCAGTCAAGAAAAGAGTGAGGAGAGTTCGGGTGGTCTCTTAGACAAATCACCCCAAGGGAGAGTTCGGGTGGTCTCTTGGACAAATCACCCATTCAGTTTCCGCAATAGGGTCTTTACGCAAGGGAAGGCGCAAGGGAAAGCAGGGCTTTCTCACCGTGGACTGACCCGTGACGAGATCCTACGCGCGGGACCTTAACAACATTTACAATAAGTCTTATTGTATATGTTATTTATTAAGAGAAAATTCCCGATTAGTACCCAGTACTTTGGGTCTAGTGCCACTTTGGTCCCTGAACTTTAAAATGCAACAATTTAGTACCCAAGCTTTTAAACCGTGTCAATCCAGTACCTACCTCTAATTAGCTGTTAAATGGACTTTGAAAAAGACACAAATTCCCTTTGAGGTTATCTAATTTTCTTTATCAACCATCCAAACATTGACAAAAAATTAATAGTCCTAAATCCTTGCCTCTTTTTTTCAAGAAAGTTGGGGTCCAGAATGCTCACTGAGATGTGAGCCCAACTTTCTTGAATAGAAGAAGCAAGGATTTGGGATTGTTAATTTTTTGTCAACATTTGGATGGTTGATAATAAATGACACTCAAAGGGCATCTGTGTCTTTTTCAAAGGCCACTTAACGGATGGTTAATAGCTGGTTAACAATAGGTATTGGGTTGACACGTTTTGAAAGTTTGGGTACTAAATTGTCACATTTTAAAGTTTGGGGACCAAAGTGGCACTAGGCCCAAAGTACAGGGTACTAACCGAAAATTTTCCCATTTATTAATTGACAAAGCCAGTGATGGGCTGAATCCAAAACTAGAACAATGGAGAACTGCTTTAGAATAAAAAAAATTTAAGATAAGCCAGATTAAAATAAAATATATGTAGTTTGGTGTAGTAACATATTAGTAAAAATGGTGGTAAAATCTGAGGCCTTGTTTGGTTCACGGGTATAGTGGTCAGGAGTTGGAATCGGAATGGGCTTTTCCGATTCCAATTATTTGATTGAGTGAAATCAGAATCTCATTCCCATTCCTACCAGAATGACATTCCCCCATTTGAGGGAATAGCCATTCCTTGCCCCTCCCTTGAAATCCCATTCTTACTGATTTCAATTCCCACTCCCATTCCTGTTTGAACCAAACAAATTATGGGAATAGACCATTCCGATTCCAATTCCAAAAGATTTTGATTCCAATTCCCATTCTGATTCTAAATGTAAACTCAACGGGCCCTGAAAAAAGAGCATGGGCTTCCCATTGACCAACTTTCAATATTGTTTCATGATCAATGACTTCGCATCTTTGGATTTAAGCAATTGAGCCCATGTTCTTGAAGATTTTAAGTTCTAGATATATTTACATTATCTTGAGCAATGCTTAATTCTAGTTCTTGAACTGATTTTTTTTGTTGGTAAAAAGTTCTGAACTGAATTCCAGTTCTCAGTTTGGAATTTTGTTTTATTTTTTCATTCCACCATTTGGTCAACCTAATCAAGGCTTTTTTTTTTCATTAGATTAAAGAAGGCGTGATTGAGAATTTATAAATGATTAGTAAATGGGCACTAGTTAATGTACACATGCGCATGGAAATCTTAGACATGGTTTTTCTAATGTCGTTGACCTGGACGGTTGGACCGTTTGGCACGGGAACTGTCCAGGCAATCGGTTCTGTTTTACTTCAAATTTGGTTTTTAATAAAAAATCGTTGAATCAGTCATTGATTTATTGACTCAAGTAGTCAAATCGTCAATCCATTTGACCCATTCAATGGTTTTTGGTGTTTTTATTTTAACTATTTCTTTTAATTTTTAACTTTTTTCAGAACTGGCCATCTATTCAAATTGTCGACCCGGAAACCGATGATCAGAATAGTTCCGGTTCTACGTCATTTTTTAAAACATTGATTTTAGATGGCAATAAACAATGAAAATAATAATAATAATAATAATAATAATATGTCCAATATTTTTTATAATTTTTATATTTCTATATGTATAAAAATAATTCTTGTTTATCACATTTTAATATGACGAATATATAATATTAGAGATGTGCCCAAATGTTTTTTACAAAATTTCTGGATCTTTCTTAATTTCTTTTTTGTTTTATTATTATAGCATTCAGGGTTGGAGCATTTGGCCTAAACCTAAAGGTTGAATTGTGAGCTATCACTAAAGAGGAAAATAATTTCATTTTTGGTCGTTTTGAAATTTTGTTTTTCATTTTCATCATCAATTCTTGTTTGTCACACTTTTTATTTCATATGATTAACATAAAATATTAGAGATGTGCCCAAATTTTTTACAATTTTTATATTTATTTATATTTTAAAATTTTTATTATTTAATTATGACATCATGGGCTAACATATTTGACCCATATGGTTAGAACATTTGGCTTGAGAGGTTGAACTGTTGACATGCCAACAAAGAAAAAAAATTCATTTATGACACTTATTTTTCTTTAATATGATTAATATAAAATATTAGAAATGTGCCCAAATTTTCTATGGTCTTTTTATTTTTTTATTTAAAAAATTTTATTATTTAAATATGAAATTATGGGTTGACCCATTTAACACGGATGGTTGAATTGGTTACCCACCACCTGGATGGAAGAATGGTTTTTTGAATTAATTCAGGTAGGGTAAACCCCTAGACCCTAGAACTGGCCAGGGTGGCGTTGTTTCCAAGAATCTTAACGAGACCATACTTACTAATATATTTGTAAAGCTGGTTCAAGGCCAATTGGAGATTGGCTCCATTCAATTCAGGGTAGGTTGATCTAGAGGATCATCGATCTAATGAACGTCCTCAAACATCTTAGCTATAAACATCCTTCTCTCTCCTTTTTTTTTTATACTAAAATTCCACTTATTTCAACCCAATTCATATTAAGAAGAAAACAAAAATTACAAATAAAGAAAAGAATAAATATTTCCAAATCTATGAAGTTTGGAAAGACCATCATTTATCCACCAAATTACAGATCAAAGGTAGAATATAAATATATATGTGACAACTCTTCATTTTCAAATCTGTTGTTTTTGGGTGAATCTCTGCATTTTTCACTCCGTGCACAGAGATGTTTCTCATAAGACAAACTGTCCAAATTAACGAGACAGAGAATACAGTGATCATGGGCAATTACTAAAATACCAGCTTTTATTTTTTTTTCCTATGCATAATGACCAAAATAACCTTATAGCAAAATCTGTTAGGACTTGGACTGTTTCTACGATCTGTTCATGGCCAGGAGAAAAGAACTCATAGAGTAATTAAATAATAAATTAAAAAAATGAAAAGATTTTCCTGCTTTTATTTATTGTTTAACCTTTTAATAGTATAAAATTATAAACTGAGAAAAAACTGAAAAATTAAGAAAAATGGAGATCAAAGTCTTACATCGTATGTATCGCCATTCCACGTCAAGATGTCCCATTTGATCGTGATGTTGCCATTAGGGTCCAGTGGATCATACCCATCTGCCCAGTAACCAGAATCAAACAGAATTCAAACGAGTTCATCAAAATTATAAGCAAAGCAAAAACACCAATTAGAATAAAAGGAAGAAGAAACTAACCAGTCCGACAGATGTAGAAGCTAAGGAGAGACAAGAACAGGAAAATGGAGATTGACCCACTTATTGATCTTAATGGAAGAAAAATGGGTGTTCTTCGGCTGGCCATGAAACAGAGAGAATTCACAGGTTTTATCTTCTCCCACCTGATCACTCAGCTATCATGCAGAAAACGCTTGTCTTTCTCTGCTCCTGTTTGAAAGAAATGAAGCATACCAGAGTAACAGATTGGAGAAGGTTTTCTCTCTCTCTCTCTACTGTTTCCACTGCTTTCTCTCACTAAAACAGATTAATTGTATTGAGTAATCCCATTTAATAAGCGAGCTGTTGGAGTTTCCTAAAGAAGAAGAAAACTTTGAAATCGTCTGGGATGTTAAGTGTGTGAAAGACGGAAATTCCGCTCTTGGTGGGCTGGGCACCACTTTTTCTAGTCTTTCCACAATAGAGATACTCACGCTTTTGGTTAGGCGCCTTCTGTTGCCGTTTCACCTACATTATATTTTCAGTCTCAACTTTAATTTTAGGATGGTTTTCGAAAACACTCCCTTATTTTTTTCTCAATATCTCAATGGACCGGCTTTGGATTGGACCCATCTAACCCAAAGTCAATTTGGATGGATTGGATGGATCAACAACACATATTGAATTGGATAGTCCGGATATAATGGTTCAAAGTATTTATTGGATTGGATTGGACCTGGTCCATCCGTAATAAATTTATGTTAGATTAGGTTGGATGAAGCTAATATCTGATCCATTGATAAAAGATAAAAATACGAGTGTCAATAGATCAGGTTTAAATTAGAACTAATATAAATTAAAACAAATTTGAACAGATTGGATGGTCCTGATATTGAATTGGACCGGTCCAAAATGATCTAAAATATTGATTAGATTGAATTGGACCTGATCCATTTGTAATGGATTCACATTGGACAGAATCGGTTTGGATCATATCCAGTTCAATTGACACCCCTAGATGACAGGTCTGCCCAAATAGCTGGTAGAGAATACTTGGAAATATATAATGCAAATTTTGAAACCACATGCAGGCCAAAGACCTCTAAGCATGGTGTGTACTGTCTAATACAATGTAAGATGTTTGATACAAATCATACTATACAATCAGGGCCTGTTTGGTATGTCTTTTTTGGAAGATCTTCTGGTTGCTCTGACAGTCAAAAGACGCATTGAGCTTTTGCAAGAAGATCTGAGCAGACCGAAGCACGTTTAGCAGATGCGTGTCTTTCTGTGCATCTTTCCACGTGAGAATAAAATGTAAAAGATACGAGAAGCTTCATTTGGAGCTTCCCAAAATCAGCCCAAAATGGGCTTTTCGCATCTTTTCAGCATTCCATCTTTTGGTAAATAGATATTCTGTGCGCCAAATGAAAATAGACTAAAATTCGGCCTTCTTGAATTGTAAACAACCGAAAGACCGTGCAAAAATATGTGCCAAACGGTCCCTTACTTATCTAGTTTCAAACACGCCAAGGAGCCAGCTAGACAATTGAACTGGAACATTCCCCATATACAAGAATTGTCCCTTCAATCGTTTAAAGTGGGACCACAAAAATGCATCAAAGGTCGTGATTTTACAGTTGTATCCAGGCGTTATTCCATTTGGAGTAGCTGATTTCTCATTTTTCCTTGGCTCTTGTTGGAGGGTCTTTGGAATGGTTAGCAGAGACTTAGAGATCAAATCCCGCCTTCACTAAGTTCAGATTTGTGACCCACACACACATTTCTGTGTGCATTGGAACATTTCCCGCATTTGTCATTGAGAGATGTTTTTAATACACGGTTGGGATGGCCCAACCCAGTTGTATAGTCCCATAAAAAATAAAATAAAATTTCTCCATACACATATTCTAATAATCTAATGCAGAATGTGGTATCTCTGATTCAAGTTAAATTTGTTTTTTTTTTTTCTATTAGGTTAAATTCATATATGATACAAGTGGAGTCAAAGATTAAAGTATCATCATAATACGTTTAATACAGGATGCACTATATCAATTTTCAAGGCCACCTTGCACAAAATATATCAATTTTAGGGGTGTCAAACAGAATAGTCGACCTCCACCCCCAAAAAGCCTATATATCTTATTAGTTATAAGTATTTACAAAGAGGCCCTTGAAGGTCTAAAGATAAAAAAGAAAAAGAATGCTATGGTACAATAGGGACCATAGAATACCATTACATCAAGTATCACTACACTCCCCCTCAAACTGATGCTGAGATATAAGTATCAGTTTGCCCACAAGAAATATATGTCTCGATCTTGTCATAGGCTTTGTGAGAATGTCAACAATCTGTAAGTCGGAAGCTATATGAGGAAGGGAAATAGAGCCAACAAGAAAAAGACCCCTGGTGAAGTGACAGTCCACCTCAATGTGTTTGGTTCTCTCATGAAATATTGGATTAGATGCAATCTTGATAGCATTACTGTTGTCATCATAAAGAGGAATAGGTATGGGAAAGTGAACACCAAGATCAACAAGAAGAGATTGAAGCCAAACAATCTCACTGCACACCGATGACATAGCCCTGTATTCAGCTTTTGTAGATGACTTAGAAATTGTCTTTTGTTTCTTACATTTCCAGGAGATAAGGGAGTCACCCAAAAAGACACACCACCCGGTAGTAGACCGTCTGGTGTCAAGACAACTTGCCCAATTTGCATTAGCATAAGCTCTCAACTGAGGAGGAGATGAAGAAGAAAAGAACACTCCCTGAGATAGAGTGCCATGAACACAACAGATAGTCCGGTGGAAAGCAGTCATGTGGGGCTGATGTGGGGAGGAAACAAACTGACTAACTACTTGAACTACATGGGAAATGTTTGGACGAGTCACGGTGAGATAGATGAAAGACCCAACCAATTGTCAATATAGAATAGCATCAGGAAGCAGGACCCCATTAGATTTAGACATCTTGACATTGAGTTCCAAATGAAGTAAGAGAACCCAAGAAATATGTAAGAGATAAAGAAACCATAGTTGCTATGATGTACTTCCAACCCGAAGAAATAAGTAAGAGAACCCAAGTTTTTCATATGGAAGGAACTGTGGAGAAGAGACTTAAGTTCCTGGATTCCAACCTCATCATCCACTATCAATAACATATCATCGACATACAACAACAAGATGGTAATGCCTTGGGATATATGACGGATGAAGAGAGAGAATAATCAGAGGCACTTTGATTGTATCCAACAACCACTACAACATCTTGGAATTTCTCAAACCAAGACCGGGGAGCTTGTTTGAAACCATATAAGGATTTCTTTAACCAACAAACAAGAGAGGGATCACCACTGTATCCAGGAGGAGGATTCATGTATACTGTCTCTTTCAAATCGCCATGAAGAAAAACATTCTTCACATCTAACTGATGAATGGCCATGAATATGTAGCAGATAAAGGTAGGAGGATACAAACTGTAATAATCTTGGCAACATGAGCAAATGTCTCCTCATAGTCAATGCCATACTCTTGGGTGTATCCCTGAGCTACAAGTCTAGCTTTGTATCGATCCAATGAGCCATTTGATTTCAACTTAACTGTGTAAACCCAACAATTTTCAATACTTAAAGCATCTGATGGAGGAATTACCAAATCCCAAGTGTCATTCTCTTGTAAGACATGAATTCCTACATCTATTGCATCTCTAATGAGGATTGATAATGACTTGTTTATATAAGCGGGGAATCTCTGTAATAGATAACACAACAAAAAAAGAACTATGGTTTGAAGGGAAGCCATAACAGTTAGGGGGTTGAGAAATACGAGAGAAACAACAAAGAGATGTTGAAGGAAGAGAATCTGAAGGAACATCACTTATAGGAGCATTAGTGGGAGGAGGATTCGGGCCAAGGGAAGTGAAGTTAGAAGCATAGAATTTGGGGCATGTAATCTTTTGCAAGAGAAGATAAGAAAATCCTTCACACCAGTAGGAGGAGAAACATCCCGTGAGTCAAAATTCTGCAAGACTGAAATAGATGGATCAGATAACTTTACAACAACAACAAAAAAAAGGAGATATTGCTGAAGGAGCACAACATTTCGAGAAACATGAATATTGTGAGCAGAGGGATCCTAACAAAGAAATCCTTTGTGGTCTGGACTATACCCCATAAAGGCACACATAACAAATTGAGCAGATAACTTAAATTGTTCATGAAAAGGAAGATGAACAAAGCAAAAACACCCAAAAACATGTAGGCTAGATAAGTTTGGTGAACAGCCAAATAGTTTCTAGAAAGGGGACATATTAGCTAAAACTGATAAGGGAACATAGTTAATCAAGAAAATAGTAATACTGGCAGCCTCCACCCGAAAGGAAGAAGGTGCATGAGATTCTTGCAGTAGGGTTCTCACAATATAGAGCACATGACCCTTCTTATGCTCTACCACTCCATTCTGTTGAGGTGTATCTAGACAGCTTCATTGAACTTGTATTCCATGACTTTTCAAGTAGGTTAATAAATCTCCATCAATGTATTCTCTCCTTGAATCTGAATGAAGAATACATATATGAGACTAAAATCAGACTCATATCATAGTATGAAAAGGTCGAAATGTAGGATACACTTCAGATTTATGTCTCAGAAAGTAAACCCATGTATACCTAGTGCAATCATCAATAAACAAGACAAAATACTTGTATCAAAGTCAAGAAATAATAGATGAAGTCCAAACATCACTATAAATAATCTCAAATGGTGAGGTGGCATGCTCAGGTGTGTGAGAAAATGGTAGAGTACAACTTTTACTTAAGCAACAAGAAACACATTAGATATCAAAAGTACTTAAAAAAGGAATTTTATTTTTAATAGAACCAGTGTCAAACAAAAATTTCAACCTTTCAAAATGAAGATGTCCCAAACGTTTATGCCATAAATCCCAAATATTACTTCTTTGTCCAACAATAGATTCAAAAGGAAATGAACTAAGATATATTGAAGATGCTAGTGCTTTAGGATTCTTGAACTCTAATGCAAATAAATGGCCCAGCCTACGCCCCTTTCCTTTAACCTTCCCAATGTACCAGTCTTGAATCAAACAACCATTATGAGAAAAAGTAAGTATATATCCTTCATCAACAAGCTGACTAATAAAAATTAGATTAGTAGTAAGATTAGGTATAAGAATGGTTTTGGTAAGAGAAAAAGACGCAATAGATGATAGCTTAAGGGTAATGTCATTGCTACTAATGATATTTAGTTTTTCACCATTGGCAGCAATGATATATCTATGATGGGATTTAGGAATGCTATCTGGGTGTTCAAATAAGCTCCTGTCATATGATTAGTTGCTCTGGAATCAATGATCCAAATATGAGACTGAGAAGAACAATAACAAAAAAAAAAATACACCAGACAGGCCAATGGTAGAAAAAAGCGAAGGAAATAGCAAATGATACTAGTTGCCAAATTTCATCCATAGATGCAGGAGATGTAGAAGATTCACCCTTAGTAGAAGAGTCACCCTTGGAAGAGGAAGCATCATTGGTTTGGCCCTTAGTCACTTGATATGCACGTGGTTGGCTTTTCTTCTGGGCACCTTTAGATGGCCTAACTGGACAGTCTGGGATGATGTGACCATGCTGCTTACAGTAGGTGTAGATATTCTTTTCTTATAGTGAGAAGCAATGTGTTCAAACCCTTTGCGCTCATAACATTGTATTTTGGAGAACTCTTTAACACCAGATTTCTTGTTTCCATGAACAACAAAATCTGTATTAGCCCCAAAATCAATTAATTTCCATCAAAACTTGCAGTAGTTAAAGTGTTAGACAGTGTATGCCCTTAGCTCCAATCAGCTTGATGTACAGATACATTTTTTGTAAATGAATAAAAGTATATTATTGTTTCATGTTGACTTTGGTATGTTTTTGTGAAATTCCCATTAAACTGGACACTTATGAGACTCATGTTAGTTTATAATGTTATCAGCCATTGGACTGACTTGGGGAATTTATCTTACCAAGGATGACACTGATGTGCTGCCAAAGAAGTTGGGGCAACTTGTCTCAACTATTAGGGCCCTGAAGCACATGTAGTGTGTGTTTGATTAAAGAATTGAACCTAGACCATTTTCCAGTTATGCCCTTGACCTTGGAGATTGATGGGCATAACTGGAAAGTTACACATAACCCATAGACTTGATTATGGTACTGCACTGGGTGTCGGATTGGGTTGTCTTTAATATGCCAATCAATGAGATCCTTTGGGGGTCAAAACCTAGATATGTTGGGACAGTCTGAGAATTCACTTAAGTGGGTGATCATAGTGATAGGATCAGCCCCTTTGTTGGACAAAGTGAATGATCAGAACTACACTCTCTCTAATGGAATCCAAAATTGTCGGTAGTGGATTTCAACCGTGTTTGATATTTGTTTTGCAATATATATATTATGTTTCAAGAAAAATGTTTGCAAAAGGTTTTAATTCCCGGGACCCATCCGAGCAAAGAGTGTGACACTGCACCTTGTAGTCAAGGGAGAGGTCCTTCCCTGTCGGACAGTATTTGATCATTGCGGGTTGAGAGGTTAAGTGTAAGAGACCGTTAAGGGTTGATTACCTAATGGGCTATATCTTACTTAAGTCCATTATCCTTGGGCATTCATAGAATGGCTGGACTCAAGGATCATTTAACTGTAAATGTTGGGCCCATTTAGAGCCTATGGTGATGTGCTCAGGGGTTCACTGCATTCAACAGTGAATTCGATCAGGCCTTTTCATGGAGGCTGGACCGAACCCATGCGGGCTTGTATGAGGTCATTGTTGGGGTCCCATGCCATACAAATTAAACTTAAATAGTCCAACAACACTCTTGGGTTGTGAGCCACTTAACTAATGAGCCTAAATCCCATGATTAATATTATTAATCAAGATATCACATGACTACTTAAGTTGTCATGTGACATGAGCGAATATGGGTTTGGAGCACCCATTCTCTAAGAGGATAAGACTTATCTTAAGATAGAGTCCAGATCCAAATAAAGATTTGGATTAAACCTCCTAATTCGATTAGGAGAGGTGCTCTTTAAGGATAAAAGAAGAAGATATCGAACTGCTCCAGATAACTTTTCTTCCAGTTCTCTCTTCTGCTCTTGCCACCCAAGAAACCCTAGTTTGACCTCCACTTTTGGGACTAATCTTGATCAGTTCTTTCTCTAATTTTTGCAAGAAAATTAAAGAGAAAAAATTGTGCTCACCTCCCTAGTTCAACCCAAGGTGTTGAGTTGCAGTTTTGCTGAAAACTGCATTGCTGAACCAATTTCACTCCAAGTTGCGCCATCTTTAGTGGAAGCTGGTTTTGGGATTTAATTTGAGTGTGAACTACCACTTTGAGAGCTACATTTGTGGAATCCGTATCAAGTATACATCTCCCTCTTGTTTGGTTTCAAATCTGATCCATTTTCAGTGCAAGATCGATCCTAGAAAAATGCAATTTTTCTAAAACTAGGAATGCGATTCCCGGAAGGCAGAAAGAAATTTTTTGAAATTTTGCCCAACCATTCAGCAAGGTTTGGCCATCTATATGATTGATTTCTACCTTCCTTCATAAAGTCTAGTCTCCTTCCTCAGCAATTCCCCCACCATTGAATCTACATCTAGAATAGTCCTTTTACTTGATATCTTGAACCTGATAATCTCATATTTGGGCATGTCTCATAAGGAACTGATTCGCTTTTCTTTTCTCAAAGTGTTGTTGGAGATACTTGATGCATTCTATGGGATCTGAAGAATCTATGTTGACAAGTTCATACTCTTCCCACAAGTCAATAAAACCATCATAATATTCCTAAATTTTCTTATATCCCTAGCAGTAGGAAAAGATTTCAGATTCAATTTGATACTGTCTAGACATGTTGGATTGATGGTACACTTTCTTCAAGTATGCTTACATCTCATAAGTTGTACGCATCACTCTCATGGGTACAATAATATGAGAAATAATTGAACTGAGTATCCAAGAGACTAATTACCCATTATCCAACTTCCATTGTGCATATCCTTCTAGGCCTTTCCCTTTAACAAAGACATTGAAGTGGAACTTCCACATGTTGTAGTTAGTTCCATCAGACTTTACAAGAATGATATTAGCCTTTTCAAACATTTCGAAAGCCCAAAATAAGATAACAGATTTCAAGAGAGGGTAACAATCCAAGAAATTGACAATTAATCATCCAAATAAAATCACTAGCAACTCCACAACAATATTGAAATATACTCCACCAAAATAAATTGAGATTTTGCTGCAGAAATCTCAAAAGAGGGCTGAATCAATCTCAATCCTATAATGGTAAGTTTTAGGATTGTCAACAACAAGATAGGATCGAAACCCTACCAAAACTGATCTAAACTTCAAGATAGAATGGTGAACAGATAAAGAAGGCCTGGGCGACAACAACTACAAAGTTATAGGCTAATCAGCTGATTTTTTTTTTTTTTTTTTTTTTTTTTAAAGAAGAAGAAAATCTGACCTATTGGGCATCTTTTCCAGGAAAAGGGATATCAACTTCGTTTGATCAAAACAACACTTAAAAAACTTCAACCAGGGTTTGAGAGTGGTCAAAATACTCCTTAAACAGTCTACTAATCACCCCAAAACTCAAATAAATCAATAATTGAAAGATATGGCCCACTCTAATACCATGTCAATCTTCTAAGTTGAGAGAACATCAAGAGTTTCAAGGGTGTCAAACAGAATAATTGACCCCCACCCCCAAAAGAGCCTATATACCTTATTAGTTATAAGTATTTATAAAGAGGCCCTTGAAGGGTTAAAGATAAAAAAGAAAAAGAATGTTACGGTACAGCAGGGAACATAGAACAACATTACATCAAGTATCTCTACATCTTCATGCCTATCTTTTCAGTTATCAGGCTGAACAAATAATATAAAACGAGAAAGTCGTATACCAACTAATTTGTATGAAGAATACCCAATTTTCTGATATCACGCATGCCAATATTTTGAACTTTACATGGAGCTAAAAATTAAAAATGCAAAGGGTTTGTTTGGCAAGTCTTTCTAGGTAGATCTTTTAACAGTCTAGTAGACAAGAAGATGTTTGAACTTTTGGGGTCTTGTCTCTGAAGATCAAGGCTGTTTGGTTCGAGTTATGGTCTACTGGGATGTTAAAAACAGTTGGAAAGGCTATTTTTAATGTGGAAAGACCGAAAACTTCATTTGAAGCTTCCTGGTCTTTGGCTTTTTTCAGTCTTTTCGTGCATTTGAATTCACATCTTTCGGTCTATGCAATACTAAAAAGAAAAAAGAGCACTTTTGGTCTTTTGAGCTCCCGTAGGCCAAAAGACGTGCCAAAAAACATGTCAAACATGCTAGTTAGTTATTTGAGTTGATTATTTTGTTATGAGCTTAATAGAGTTGTAGTGGGCTACATAGATGTGTGTAAAATTTTACATTTTTGTATTATTTTGTATGTACTTACACTGTACATATTTGTTTTGTACTCTTTCCAAACTGAGCCTAAAGTATGAAAACTCGACAATTTATTGTAATGCAGTATGAGATGGATCATGGAAACCCATCAATGACGGGTGCAAGTCAGGCTGGGTTAGGTCCAATTGAAGTCAATCTTAGCAGTCTAAGGTTCTAAATCCGCATGGCCTAATCAACTCTATCCCTAACCCAACCAAATCCAATTAATGAAGGGACTCAATTTCATATGATAAATACCTTGTGGCCCCATCTATATAAAAGTAAACCGTCAACTGATTTGGGGTGCATTGTGTATTGTGTTTATTGAGCTGTAGTGGTTGAACACCGTCTGGAGCCAGTTTGGAATACCAGAGGCTGCATCCCCAAAGCCCTCCTAAATGGGCACTAACATTACACCAATTAATGGCCCTTAGATGGCTAGAACAAGTATGGATCAAGGTTTAAAATATTGGTCATATTGATAAATTTAGAAATAGATACCTCTTGTAATACATTTTGGATATACATGGATAGGATGAAAATATATGGTTTTATGATACTTTTGGAGTCACAAGGAAAGCATATAAATACATTAACAACACTAAGTGGGTGTTTGGCATTTTAAATGTTTCACAAGTGTTTCATTTTACCTGTCTTTTTTTTTTAAATTTTAGAAATAAAAATTGTATTTGGTAGATAAACATGTCACCCATGGTAAGGGCTTCTTCACATTTTTGCTACTTGAACTCTCTATGTCTCCTAGCTCATTTGCTCTCTTAGGCCTTAGCTCTTAATGACTAGCTCACCTTGTTCTGAATAGCTCGTTTTAGGCGATCACCTCATTCTCTTACTGACTTGAGTGTTTGAATGCTGACTATCATTTTTTTTAGGCCCCAAAATTTTCTCTAGGTGGAAGGGTGGTCACCTTAAAATCTTATTAATGAAACTCAAGTATATAAGAAATGAAGGGGAGGACATAGTGCGCCTTGCCCTAAGCCCGAATACAAAGTGCATTCCACTGAAACCATTAGTTAGGTGGTTTCGATCGACAAGGGGTTTAGGGGTCTTTAGGTGGTGTCAGAATAGTCTTGTAAAGCATTAAAAGGGTGGATTCACAATTCAAATGGGTTATAGTGTCCATTTTTTTGGGTGTTGAAAACCATTAGTTAGTTTTGTGTTATAGGCTCCTACGGCCTCTACTCCCTTGGCCTTTTGGTACCAAGCTACTCACGAAAGATGTAGCTGCCAAGCCCTAATGAATTAGATCCTTAATCTCATTCTTCAAGTCTTAGTAGTTCTTGTTCTCGTGCTTGTAACCTCTATGGAACCTTTAGTACTTGTCATGGCTCCTTTTGTTTTCATTTGATTTCGTCTTCTTAGGCCATACTTATTATGAAGTTCTAACAAAAATTGTGTCCACTCATCTAGTCCCCTATGTCTGTCCCTATGCTTTTGATCCAACCTCTCTTCTTCCACAACTCTTCGGTATGTCTGCACCTCCTCAGTGGTTTCTTCGCCTAGAAAAAAGCTGAATTTTTGGTTCCTAACACCGCTAATCAGCGTGGCAATTATGAGAGAGGGGTCGAGGTCCCTCATCTCTAGAGACTTGGCATTGAACCTTAATGTAATCTTGGAGCAACTCTTCCTTCTTTTGGACTGTTATAAGGGTCATCAATGTCCTCTGATACTTCCTATTGCTACTGAAGTAGGATACAAACATTTCATTCAATTGGGCCCATGGTCCAATCAACTCAAGTGAAAGACTAGAAAACCATTCTGGAGATGCATTCATGAAGGAGATGTAAAAGGTTTTGTACATGATCAACTTGAAGCAACAATGGAGTAACATGAGGGCCTTGAAAACTCTCCATATGGTCAACAGGATCTTTGGTTCCATCCTAAGGCTCTATAGTTAGCATCTTGAAGTTGTTGGGCAGGGGCTCATCGTGAAAATCTAGGATGAAAGGCAGATCAATGGAGAGTTCTAGGCCAATGTTGACTCATGCCCTTCATTCTTCTTGGATCACTAAGATTCGAGTCCTCATGTCCTTGATCTACCAATCAAGGTTCACTTTCTAGACACTTGATTTTGGAGACTAGATATGTCCATCCCTAACCAAGCAAGTTGGTTCTAGTCCTAGAAACCGTTGGATGATGGTCTAGGGGCAAATGATCCCTTCGCATGTCCTAAGCATTATCATGTGGCGAAGGATCATTTGGACAATGGACTCGATTGGTAGTCCGAGGTGATTAGAACATCTGGTTGATTGATCAACAGCCTGGCCTTGCTATCAATTATCGTTTGGAGATGCATGACGACCATGATGCATCAGGGCAATAAGGTTCTAGCTATCGCCTTGTCACGTCATCCTAGCTCGGCCAAGCTATGCTACCATTATGGCCCCCATCATATCCTCCCAGTCACGTCAACTACACGTCATACAAATGAGCACAACTACAGATAGGGACGAGTAAGGAAGATGACTCCACTGGGGAATGGGACTCTATCCCGAATACCTCGGTGACTAAACTCATCCCGACAACCCCGAAAGTCCAATCCAACCAGGATACAGATCTTCGGCTATAAAAAGGTACTCCATGCTCGAGGTAAGGGATCCCAACTTCTAAGACTAACACTGTTATTTAGCTCGGACCAGCATCCATATAGCTTGGCCCAACCACCTACCACCTCCTATTGACTTGAGAGTCGGAGTGCTTACCCGGGGATAACTCCTCGGGCCTCTGACTTCTGTTTTCTTGATCACAGGTCTCGAAGCGCGGCTTCATCCTTGTAGCACGGCCCCACCCTGTCAGCAATGACTATCTGGTTGCTCTTCTCAGTTCGTGCACCACCTCGGATTGAGCAATATCAGATTGGCGCCGTCTGTGGGAGCTCTACAAAAAGCCTTCCCGAAAAACTTCTCGCCGCGTAGCTTCAAAGCCGATTAAGATGCCTAAAAACCAGTCTGAACAATCAGTATGCCGTTCCCCATCTCGAGAGAACTGACATCACGGCTCCTCGCATCAAGAAGCCCTGCAGCCTTCGGCCGTAGTAGATCCAGCGCAATTTTGAGCCATGCAAGAGAAGGTCGATAAGATCATCGAGTTCATGCAGACGCTAGGGTCTGCCACTTCAACCAATTGGGTCGTAACCCCTCACACCCCAATGTGCACGAAGGACAACCCTAGGACCGAGGACCCCAAAGTGCATCAGTCAGACGTGAGGGGAGAGTGGTCCGAGAGAGTAAGGCAGGACACGACCCGAAGGCCCGCCTCTACTGCCCGCTCCCATGGGTAGGATCACCATAGCTAGACATGCCAGTCAACGCGGATCCCTGCCGAAGAAAGGCTCGACAAAAGGACGTCGCCCTTCGTGGTCTCTGTTGCCGAATCAAGATCAGTCAAGGATCACCCTATGCGACTTAAGAGGGAGGCCACACACACTTTGGCCCCAGACAACAGAGATCCCGAGATCAAAGAGCTTCGGCAATGTTTAGAAGAGCTAGAACGTAATCAAACCCACAAGAGCGTGACACCCGTCATGGACCAACCTGCGGGCCACCGTGCATATCACCAAGGAGCCACCCTTCGTCCAAGACATCGTGGACGAGATACCCCCTGCTGGATGGTGAGCCCCACAATTTGACAAGTACGACGGGAACTCCGATCCTTTCAACCATGTCACAGCACTCAAAACTCAGATGATGTTACACAGCGCGTCAGAGGGACTAATGTGCAAAGCCCTTGTAGCCACGCTACAAAGCCCAGCTTTGGTGTGGTACTCCTCTCTGCCGCCAAGGTCCACAACGTCATGGGATCAGCTAGAGACTTAGTTTCTAGCGCAGTTCACTGCTAGCCAGAAGCATTGGAAAACTTCGGTCAGCCTCATGCAGATCCAACAAAAGAAGGCGGAGTCCCTTAGAGATTACCTGGCAAGGTTCAACAAAGAAGTACTCCAGGTCAGGGACTTAAACTAGTTGCAGTTACGACCATACAACATGGGCTCCGCCCTTCCCCGTTCAACTTCTCCATCTCCAAAAATCCTCCTTAGACATTGGCCGCACTAATGAGCCATGCACAGAAGTACATCAACGCTAAAGAGGCTCAGGCGCAACTCAGAGACGAGGATGAGAAGCCCGATAGAAAGAGGAGAGAGATCGACGAGAGAAAGTCCGAGAGGTCGGACAGAGATCACAAGAGACCAGATCGCCAGACAGACCATAGACCTCGAACCACTCCCCCATAACCAAGTATCTTCGAGGAGAGGTCAGCTGCGCCAGAGTGGGAGGTGGCCAAGCTGAAAGCGCAACTAGCCAAGCAGGTCGGCATTATTCGGGGATATTCTGAGTGTTCGCACTTGTACGATGATCAGAGGTCGCAGAGACGGTCAACTAATGCAACCGCTGCACAAGCATTCTGCAGGAAAAAGATGATTAGTGTATAGACAAGAAGGGGACCAAAAACTCAAAGGGTAAGAAAGGAATTCACTTGGGCAGCTGACCGGAGAAGCACACACTCTAAGGCTCCGCTGCCGACCCCGAACGACTCCCGAGCTATCGACATAGTCATGATCCCTCGCAGAAACTGCTCGGGAACCCAGGCGTCTCCAAGTTATCATCAATGTGAACCGACCACCGCGGCATGTGTAGACCCAAGTTGTTGCCCGCTTCAGTTCCTGACGCACCTGTAGACGATGAACCCCTTCAAGGTCAACCACGACAATGTCGTCCTCCTTGGCCTTCCGTAGCCAAACTCTCCTCTGCCGACGAGCCGCCCTATCCGCGGATCATGGCCGCTCCTCTGTCTCAACATGAGCCTCCGATTGCGTACCAACTCGCCCCTGCCTCTGCCAAAGTGCCTTCAACCGACGAACAATCTCTTCCTCGCTGGGCATACTTATACTTGTAACACAGGATACCCAAGATAAGTAGAAAGTGGGCAAGGGAACGATAACTTGGCGAACAAATAATAAAAGGAACATACCAGCCACTCTCTCCATCTGCTCGGCGAGTATCAGGATCTCCGAGCATGTGTACGTGATACCATCAATTTCGTGGATCATGCTCAAGGCTGACCTCTCCTCCCAAGTGAGCGCCGACCATTGGGGATACGGAACAGTCGTCATCGGCTCCCGCATCTCGGCAAGAAAAGGGAGACCCCCGGGAATGTGCACGAAGAAGAATGACTCCTTCCAGTGCTTCATAGAAGAAGGGGCCCCAACCAACGACCGGATATTCCGCCTAGCAAAGAAGTAATAGTACCCCTACTGGTGGTGTTTCAGTTGGAGCCTAAAGCTCACCATCCCCAAGGTTAGTTTGATATTGCGGATGGCGCAGTAGGACATAAGGCCGAGCAAGAACCTAAAGGAGTTCGGCATCAATTGCACCAGAAACACCCTATACCAGTTTAGCACCTCGGCAAACCCCTCCTCAATGGGAACCACTGAGCTATATACAGAGCTATCTGTCGAACAACCTACCGAGCAATGAACGCCAAACACCTTGCAAATAGTACAAAGGATAGGGCCCTCCCCCCCCCTTTTTCTTTCCTTTTATAGACACCATGGACATAGACCAAGGAGAGATCAACGGTGCAGATGAGGCGCCTCTAACAACGCATCGGAAGACCAATCGACGCAACCAATAGCGCACGACACGAAGCCTCAGAAACCGAAGTGGCACCCCCGACAAGCAGTGGTTACGCCCATTAATTGCATCGGTTCGACCCGCAATACCAGTCCAACCTCCGAAACAGATCCTCGGCTAGGCCGCTCAAGGACGCAGGCTTAATCGGAATACCCAGTACCAACCCAGTTGACGCCGAACAAGGCTACAAGGCCGAACAATAGTCCGGCCGAGCATTCTCCCTCCTCGGCAGCAGAACTGGGGGAGTGGTTCAGGAACCAAAATTTCGGTTCCCATTTAAGTTCTATAGCCGACGATCGGAGGACCCCTCGGCAACGACCGACACATTGCAGACGATACGCACGGCCGAAAGTTCCTCAGCCAAGTGACGAACTCAGAGGACCTCGTCCATCGACTTCAAAATTGGGGGAGTGGTGTTCGCGTCATGGCTGAGCTGATCCTATGAGACACGTGGCCGCCTAGTTATTGCCCTGCCACATCAGCATAGCTCGGCTGAGCTACGCTACCATTGTGGCCCACCATCTTATCTTCCTAATCACGTCAACTACACGTCATACGGATGTGCACAACTACAGATAGAGAGGAGTAAGGAAGACGACTCCGCTGGGGAATGGGACTCTATCCTGAATACCTCGGTGGAAAACCTCATCCTGACAACCCCAGAAGCCCAATCCGACCAGGACACGGATCTTCGGCTATAAAAAGGTATTCCATGCTCGAGGTTAACTTTCGTGACCGACACCACTATTTAGCTCGGACCAACATCCTTATAGCTCGGCCCGACCACCTACCACCTCCTACTGACTTGAGCGTCAGAGTGCTTACCCGGGGATAATTCCTCGAGCCTCTGACTTCTATTTTCTTGATCACAAGTCTCGAAGCGTGGCCTCATCCTTGTAGCACGTCCCCGCCCTATCAGCAAGGACTATCTGGTTGCTCTTCTCAATTCGTGCACCACCTCGGATTGAGCAGCATCACATTTGATTCTTGGGAGGTACTTGATATGGGTGTAGATTTATGGGTTCTTCACGGCTATGGAGTTGTTTGTTAGTATTAGAATTAGCAACCAGAAAAGGTCAAGAGCCAAAGAAGCAAGGGTGATCCGAACCAAGCTACTTTCGAAGAGGCGGCCTACAACCATAAACAACATCAAAGTCCTGAAGTGTATCCCAAGGAGAGAACCCTTCGATGCTCAAGTTAGTAACTAGACGAGGGTGTCATTGGTTGACAAGGTAAGCAAATGATGAACTATGGAAGCAAGAAGAGGGCTAGAGCATGCATACCTTACCCATAATGGTGTCTTGGTATTTATAGAGAAAAGGGAGGAGAGTTGTGCTCCTCATGGAGTTATGGTTCTATTGGGAGTTAGTTTCCCTGTCCATCCTAAGGAGTCTGCACATAGGGATGCAAATGGAGATATCTGAATCTGACAAAACAGGATTATATTCTAACCTGGTTATAGTTTTCCAAATTGGCCCTCTAACTGCAACCACATGTTGACCCCAAATTGGGCCATTCTATTGGACCTCATCATGATTGAAGATGAAACAATCACATCACACCTGAATTGAGCCACACTACTTGGTATGGATGAATGTTGATTAGGCATTGTAGGATTATTTTTACTTGAATTACATCTATAACCAGGTTATATAGTAAAGGTGACACCACACCATTTGAAATAGGAATAGAAACAGGGAAGGAACCATACTCCCATCCCCGACCCCAATTTAAAACAAGTGATAGAGATTACAATTAGGCAATATTAAAACAATTTCAAAGTACAAACCCAATAATTAATATGGTTCCTTAAAGAAGAGAACATAAATGATGCAACAAATAGCAAAGATTATAATACCAACATCAATAGTAAGTGCAGTCATGGCTTGATCACTCAGATCCATATTTCTTCCACCAAGCCGATCGACCATGTCCGGTACTGACTCCCAGTTCTTCACTTCTTGCATGTATGGATCCTCCAACTTCATCTTCATCTTCTCGGCTTTTCTGCTTGCGGCTTCCTGAGCTAAGGTCCAGTCGTAAAACCTTCGGCTCTCTTCATTGCTTAGTATGTCGTAGACCTCTTTGAGTTTCATGAATTTGTCTGAGGCTGCTTTTATAGGGAGCGACGTTGTGTCTGGATGGTATTCCTTTGACAATCGTCTGTAGGCAGCTTTAATTTCTTCCATGTCAGCATCGACAGCTACCCCTAAGAACCTGATTGGTATCAAAAGTAGTAAGCTTAAGGAAGGATATGATGAAGTAATATACCAGGTAATGTAACATATAGTAGCTAATTATCTAGTTTCTACTTTTTAGAGCCCACCCATTTGAGGGAGCTTAATTATTTGGTTGAGTTCTTACACTTTGCAGGGACCTATGATTTTGGTGAACAGCGGGCCTGGTCACTGCGACCCCCTTTGTGAGGAGGCACCCCTTCTCCCGAAGTTATGGGGCTATTTTACTGAGTTCCTTAAATAGAGTTGCCTCGCGCCCCTAGGTATTCTCTACCTACCCACTTGTGTCAGTTTTAGGTACAGGTAGCCTTTTATTGAAGGTCGTTTGAGCTTTTTTTAGGAGTATGGCATGGGTTACTTCAGCGCCGTAGTGCTTGGTACTTAGATATTGGTTCCAGGCATTTTCTTACCCTGAAAAAGCAAGGTCACCTTGCATCCTTGAATCGATAACCATCTTTGGGCTAACCTAGCCTCTTCCATCCCTCGGGACTAACAAGGGGTAGTATAGGATTATTTACCTGTTGTCCATCGATTATGCATTTTGGCCTAATCTTAGGCCCTAACTCACCCTTTGTGGACGAACCTTGCGGAGGAACCCTTAGGTTTTYGGGGCATTGGATTCTCACCAATATTTGTGTTACTCAAGCCATTTGAGGTGCTTTCAAGAAACCATTAAGTGTTGTTTGGGAGGGCTAAGTTGAACATTCAGCTTAACTGGTTCAACTGTGCTTTTAGGTGCAAAAAGGCTGAAGCAGATGGCCTAAAAAATGACTCATGCACATCTTAGGGACAGTCTTTGTCTTTGTAAGATGGGTTCCACCCAGACACTGACAACTTCAGGAAATGTTCTCAATGCATGATGAGATGTGGCATGTGGTGCACCCTCTGTGAGGTGCAGAGATGTGATGTTTGCTTTGTGAAAATCGAGGAATCCCAAATTTGTTTCCATTTAGCCTAAAAAATGGCTTTCACAAAAAACTCCGCTCAGTAAAGCAGCTCAATCAAAGCTTACAGGCTTTCCAAGTGGACCCCATCTCACATCAACAACATCAAAGCCCTCCAAAACATCCCAAAAAGGCAAATTTAGATTTATTCCTCACATAGTGTGTCTCACACCAACCTTGCAAGCATCTTTGCTGTGCATTGGGAACATCTTCCCATGAATAATAACATCAAGTATGGAAGATGTTTTCGAGGCACAGCCGTGATACACTGTGAGGTTGGTGTGAGGCAAACAATCCGATCTTCAAACAGGATTACTAGAGTGACGATTGGATGAGTCATGCCAATGACACCCCATCATGTCTATGAGTGGAATGCTAAAATATAGAAAAGCTTAAAGATTTTGAACCAGATTGAAAACCAGAAAGATGTTTACTCAATGGGAACACACCCATTGGATTATCATCACTCTAGTTTCTGAGACCAACCATTCCATGAAAAGAAAAAAAAAAAAAACTATACAGATTTTGACGAATGAATTTGAATTTCAATCCAGTATGAATTCGGATTTATTCCTCCTCACAGAGTACTCCTCATATCAACTTCACAGCATTTTCAGTAGTTGTTTATTATTATTTAAGAGGAGATGTTTCCGATTTACAGTTGCAATGTGCACTAGCTATGGGGAGCAAATCCTAATTCTCCAATACCTCACATCATTTTGAATTTCACTAAAATACAGAATTTGAATGCTAACTCCTCTCCACCATGAGATGATCCAAATTGCGGTATCTAAAGATTTGTGGAATTGAAATTTCCAATTCATTTTGGGCCGTTTCTTATTAAAAAATAATCTAAACGCCCTAAGGCTATGTTTGGAATCAGTGTAAAATGCCACCAGTGTATTTTTACACTGAACTGCAAAAGTGATTATTGCTTTTTGAAAAAACGCAATGTGTAAAGAGTGTAAAATTTTACATCGATAAAATCAATGTAGTATTTACATCGATAATCGGTGTAAAACTTTACGTTTAATTAAATAAATTTTACATCGATTATCGACGTAAAACTCCACTCCATCCAAACGTATGCAAAACTGAAATAGAGTAGAATTTTACATCAATTATGATTACACTTTTCTTCCAAACGCGAATAAAATTGAATCGGTGTAAAATTTTACACCATTTTAAATTTACATCGATTCCAAATACAGCCTAAGCGACCTGATGAGATGAAGATTTTACACTTTTAGAAGCCAAACGACCCAAACCCCGTGATAAGGACCAGATGACCAAAAGACACAGGGGGCCAACTATTCTGGGCTCCGGCCCATGATAAGCTCTAATGAGGGCTACAAAAGTATAAACTCTAACGTCATCATATGGGACACATACAGTTAACTTCCGAATAAATCAGACCAACAACAAACCAATGCAAAAAAATAATAATAATAATAATTAAAACTAACTACAAAAGTTACCAACAAAAAAGATTGAGACCTGGCGAAGCAGAATGCTTAGCACGTTATTGGCCCATTTTTCTTGCCACGTGTACCCAGATGATCTGGGCCCACTACATAATGGGTCCACTTCAGATATTAAGCAAAAAAAATAAAAACAAAACAAGCTTAAAAATAAAGTATAGCTCCAAATTTATGGTTTCTCTGAAAATATTTGATGGAGAAAGTTCCATAGAAACTCAGCAAAAGCTCTGAACTAATGCACAAATCAAATGGTTTAGAGTCATGAAAATAATTCTTATTTTGGGTGAAAGACTCTGCTACGAGGACTCGTCTTCATTCTTTATTTTCATTTTTTTCTTGGAAAAAAAAACAAGAATTTCTTCCGATGTGAAGTCGAGACCAATCTAATAATCAGTGATTTTCTAAATAAAGTCATAGACAGAGTCAAGCCAACCCCAAATAATCGGTGGTTTTTCAAGCTTGATAGTCTGTTTATTAGACGCAGAAGATCCACCCCTCTGCTCAAAAATCAGAAATAACAAGTAACCGATCGAGGAAGAAGCTATCAAAGAGAAACAAAGAGAGAGAACTCACTTACTGGTAGTGGGAATCAGAGGAAGTGTTGAGCAAATCAGAGAACTTCTCACCCAGAAGATTGCGTTGCTCCTCCTCGACATTGAGTCGTCGGGAGGCCTGCGATGAACTGGTAGACCCTCCGATCCAACCTTCGTCTGGATTGTCCCAGTGAATTCTAGTGTCCACTCCCGGCGGGGCTCTTTTGCGCCGGTCTGGGTTTTCCGATGCGAAAACACGGCAATTTCTTCTACTTCTTCCGTGGGCTTCCTCCGACCTATTGCCACCCTTTCTGCTACCAAACAGGAGAGACAGGGTCGGAGGAGCCGCTGTGGAAGCCATGGAAGGACTCTTATGAGATCGTGGATTAAATATTGTTTATTGTTTGTTTTACTCACTCTGAAACAAAAGCCGTATGACAGAGTGAGTCTCAGACTCTCTGGTGGCTCTACGCATGAGGTCGAGACTCGAGAGGAGAGAGATGGGTCCGGTACTTCAGTGTCCACTTAAAATTAGAACGATAAGAGTTGCAGAAACATAATTTTTGTTTGCCTAAAAAAACAAACACAAGAGATGTAGAGAAGTTAGTGGCTGTGGTTAATTAGAGTATTTTTGGGTTTTGATCCGACCCGAACCCACTTGAGATTTGGGTTAGTTACATTCGAATGGGCCTAGGGACAGTAATCATCCACTTGGGCCTGAATGGATTCAACTAAACCTGGCAAAAAGTTGACTCAATCCGCAAACCCGATCCAACTCAATCCAATTCGAAAAAACAGGGTTAGGGTCTTATATTTAGCTACCCGAATGTGAAAATAACTTGATCCGACTCAATTCAACCCAATTCGAAAAAATAGGGTTAGGGTCTCATATTTAGCTACCCGAATGTGAAAATGAATCGACCCGACCCGACTTGGAAAAAAATGGGTTGGGTTGGGTCATGGGTCAACCCGCTGACCCGATTGTCAAGTCTAATTGGGATTATTTATGCATTGTTAGAAGTTTTCACTCTTTAATTTTTCTATTTACTCTTTACTTTTTATTGTTTACTCTTTAAATTATTAAATGTTCAAGTTTTTTATTTTATATTTAGAATCTTAAGATTAATTCTTTTAATTTTGACATTTTTTATATAATTTTTCCTTAAATTTGTTAAATTTCAATTATTTTTTGGGATGACCCGAATTGACCCATGGGTCAACCCTAACCCAAACATTTAGGGTTAGGATCTAGCATTTGACAACCCAACCCAAAATCAACCCGAAATACCTTGACCCAACCTGAACCTGACCCACCCAACCCAATTGTTAGGTCTAGATTCAACCCTCTTGTCTTTTTTTCACACTGGGGATATTGTCCAATCCGAGCCCAAACTATAGCGTTTTCTTCTGCTCTCCGGTGCTACCTCCTCTATCTTTTCAAGCCTACTTCACAGCAATAAGGTTCATTTGATCTTTATGTATACGAGGAGATGCATGGAAAAATAGCAAAACGTAGGATTAGAAATGAAGTCATTTTCAAATAGGTAATAACATGAGAAAACAGAATACAGATAAGAGGGTTTTGGTCACGTAGAAAAGCAATCTATTATTAGTTGAAGGGACTAAAAGAGTTGGGGGCAAACCAAAACTGCAAGGTTTTTAAAATTGCACCGGAAAGGGAACTGTCTTGGGGACCGGTTCTCGGGTCAAACGTTCCAACTGTCTGGTTTGAACTGATGTCTCATTTTAACTTAAAAATAAATAGATAAACAGCCAAAACCCTTGTCCTGATTGATGATTTGATAGTTTGACTAGTGCTGAGCATGGGTCAGTTTGGTTCCGTTCCGTGGTAGAACTTGGAACCTACCTATAGGAGTTGGTTCCAGGTTTTTAGAATCGGAATCTACCCTATGAAGGTCGGTTCTGGCCTTGGCAGTTCTGGAGTTAGTTCCAGGATCTGCCCGTGGAACTTGTTCTTTGTTTACTCTCCCTCTTAAAAAATGAAACATGTCCTTTAAAATGTTGATTTTCAATAATGACATCATATAATTTAAAACTTATATTATGTTTGTTGATTAAATTGAGTAATTTAATATGTAGATTATTACAATATATTAACATATGGTTTAAAATTTATCATATTATAATTTAAATTTCGTAAATATTACTTTTTACATTATTTATTATACACATTCAAATATTAAAATAAAAACATGAAAACAAAAGATCAAATTACTTAAGTAACTTGATGGTCAAGTGACACCACGACTTTTGTAGCAATGAGTGCTTGGGTTCAAATTTTCATATTCTTAAAAATATTTTGAAGTTTATGTGAAGGCAAGTTTGGTTCTAAGGCCAATTCCACCAAGGAAAACCAAGGCCGGTTCATTAGGTCAATTCGAGTAGGGTAAACCCCTAAACCTTGGAACTGACCTGGGTAGAGATCAGTTCCAAGAAATTGGAACTAGACCCTACCCTGTAACAAATTGGGTAGTCGGTTCAAGGCCGGTTTGAGATTGGTTCGATTTGGTTCCGAGTCAATGAGTCACTAACCAAATCAATAGTTTTTAGCCAAAAAACGGTTTTAGGGTGAAATAGAATCGATTACCTGACCGGTTCCCGGTTTTTTCCGGTCCGATCCATTTTCAAAACCATGCAAAAATGGCATGGGTTGAAGTAGTAAAATGATTTAAGGATCATTTACTAAAACACCCCCTATAGTTTCATGGACTTACTAAAACCTACCTTACAGTTTGTATTTTACTAAAACATCCCTATAGTTTGCAATCAATTTATTTAATCGACCTCCACTAGATGAAAGTAGAAAATGATAGTTTTACCCTAAGATCCATTCAAATATATTTAATTAAAAGAAACTAAAAACAAAAGTGCCATTTTTTGCCCCTTATAAAACACAAACAACCACTATATTTTTCTCTATTTGGTCAAATTTGTTTTTTTATACAAAAAAGTGTTAGGGCTACTTTTGGGTCCATGCCCTTGAACATTTTCTACTTAGTTTAGGTGACATCTTATTATGTCTATATTGAAAAACAAATAATTCTTAATGAAAGGTCGATTAAGTAAATAGGTTGCAAACTATAAGGGGTGTTTTAATAAAATGCAAACTATAGGTAGGTTTAAGTAAATCTGTGAAACTATAGGGTTGTTCTAGTAATTGGCAAGTATTCATAATTTAACAATGGATATGACACTAAACAGAATGAAATGACAAAATATGATAAATGTAGCCAACCCCATATAGTTGTAAGGTTTTAAAAGGATAAAGGCGGAGGCAAGGTGGTTGGGTGCTAAAGAGGCAAGGCGTAAGCCTCGAGGTGTAAGCCTCAAATTAAAACTTAAAAACTATATAAAATAAAATAATTGAAGTTTTATATATTTATTTGTCACTTAATGTATCAATGGTTCAACAATTGCTGATTGTTCAAATCTTTTTGAAAGTTTCAGACAAATCTTGAAATGAATTAGACTCACTTCCATGGCTGCCATGATAAAACTTCATTGTCGGTTGTGACAAGAGCTGTTCATGGAAGATGACAAAACAGATGGAAAGTGAAACTAAAAGAAAGTAGCATGCTAGCACCTTTGAGTCTCTGACCTCCCACAAATCTGCCGCCCCACTTAGCTGATAGTTTGAGACAAAAAAAAAAAAAAGAAAAAAAGTGAAAAGGAGGAGGAAAACATGTACGCAAGATTCAAGAAGAAGAAGAAGAAGAAAGAGGTGGAGGACCTGTATGCAGTCGCACGATTTGATTTCGTTCAATATTCTTGTCTTCTTGAATTTTGAGTTTGGCCTAAGAAATAGAATATAGAAGATAGAATAGAGAACAATAGAAGAGAAATGAATTTGGTCTTCTTGAGTTCGATTGAAAAACGAAAACAAAAAAACTAGATTTTAGTCACTGAAAACCCAACATTTTGGGTTTTACTTTTTTTCAAAATTGCCCATACTAAAATTCAATTTTCCCCACCCAAGACCCCTTTAACTTAAGACTACCGCCTCATGTAAATTGAGGCGAAAGGCCAAAGGCCTATGCCTCACTAAAACTGAGTTTTACACCACTTACTCCGAGACTAAGGCTATTGAGACCAGGCCAAATTTGGCCGCCTCGCCTTGAGGCGTATGCCTCTCGCCTCGCATCAGTCGCCTTTTAAAACCATGGTTGGAATAAAGGTTGATGATGATGATGAACTAACTCTTAGTCATGGACATAATGATCTTTAACTTATATTCTATGCCTAGTCCCATTACTTGAAATTAATAAAATCTTCAGCTTTTGACTGTCGTGGACGTACTTTCTTGGTTACAATATGAATCCATCACAATTATCAGTTATCACCATGGCCCACCACATCAAAGGGCCCACTGGATTGTGTGACAGTTATCACCACTGCTTCATGAAAATAGAGTTTACCTAATTACCTTTCAAGGGAGCACTCATATTCTCTTAGAAAGAGAATGTTATATTAGATTAATTTGGGTTGAATTTTTGAGATAGGGGCAGCGTTGGGGTTAGGGCTGAAAAGTATGAATCCCAATGAATTTTGGGTTGGATTGGGGTTTTTCTTTGGACAACCTAATCCAATTTAAACTTGACATATCTTCATATTTATACGAATATTATATATATATATATGTAAGCATTAATACTTTTTCAGTTTAAAGGCAATAATTTTCTAGTATGAATAACTATGGCACTGAGGGTGGATTTGCTTGAGAAATCAGTAGTTGAGAAATTCGTAGTGCAGTATTTTTGGAACCAGCTCAAATGGAAGCAAGACCCAGAAGTTGGAGATATTGAAGTTGTTGAAGAATATCTTGTTCGATGGCCTTAAAGGATCTCTTCAGTGGCTTTAAAGGAGGAAGATCATATTTGTATAAAGTAGGAAAAGCCACCTGCATGGTATAGATAGATGGAGTTATTGGTTCGGCTATCTCAGGCCTTGTATGGACGAATGACAGAGAAGAGAAAAACCATGTTGTGTGTGTTTTATGTCAATGGGTTGACCAACATCTATTTATAGAATGCTTTTAGTCACCCAAATAAACACAAAGATGAGATGTGTCTCTCTAGAACAAGCACCAGTTCAAAGAGACACAAACAAAAGAGAAAGAAAGTGTTTGAACATTAAAATAATTTAAATTAAAACCGGCGGTTAAGAATCAAACGGTTAAAGAGAAAAAGTGATAGGTCATGGTGCACGCATGCACTCGCACCCTAGCCCTGGCCCTCGCCCTGACTTGGCTTGGCGCGCGCTTATGTGAAAATAACCCCTAACTCCTCCTCACATGCATGTAATGGCATATAGACCTTTCCTCCTATTGGTCCCTACCCGTAAAGGAAGAAAGCTTATTAATATACTCAAGTTCATCTATTTCCCAAGTAATGTGGGACAATAGGTCATCACCTACATGCAAGAGGAAAGAAGAGAGAAAAGACAAAAAACAAAAAGCAAAGATGAGGGATGTGAGATTCTTCAAATTTTGAATCTCCCTACAACAATCCCCCATAAGATTCAAAATTACAAGAATGACTAGATAACTTGAACATCGTGGTGAGAGAAGCTTTCATGGTAATATCTTTTGGACTTCAATCAACACTTAGGTATGACAAATTATGTTATAGAGTACGGGTAGAGTTAGATTCCTTCAACCTTTCCTCTTTCTCATAACTAACTAACCTATAAACCAACTTATCTCACAATTCCTCAGTAGTTCTTTTGTTTTGGAGCATTTCGGCCTTATTCCTTTCTTGGAATCATGAGTGTTTTAAAGAGTTAGCCATAGAGCTTTCATAGAAGCATCAGCATTTCACACTCACTTAGGCTAGTTATTTAGCGTGCATTGCAAACGCTGTTCTTAACCAATTAAGAGTCTTATACTCACCCTCCTCATTTTGCAGTGAGCACTATGCATCTGTATTGTGGCACAAATTGATAATACCTTCCCAAGTCATCCATTGATTTGTTTTTACCCATTCAACCTAATTCCAGAGAGCTCCTTTCACATAGGTTGGGTGTCCATCACTAGTGACTTATGTAACAGGTTTCAACCCCATTCTTGTCGATGCCTTATAAACCACTTTAGATGTCTATTGTTTGGTCAACAAATCTACAAGGTTCTTTTCAGACCTTACAAAATCCAGTTTGATTGTACCTTTGTTGAGGTATTACCTTACCAGATTGTGTCTTAGGTAGATGTGCCTTCTTTTACCATTGTAAGTATTATTCTTGGCTTAACAAATCTACAAGGTTCTTTTCAGACCTTACAAAATCCAGTGTGATTGTCTTAGGCAGATGTACCTTCTTTTACCGTTGTAAGTTTTATTCTTGGCCTTGGCTATTACTGCATGACTATCACAATAAAGATATATAAGATGGTATCAATTGTGGCCAAAGTGGATATCTACTAGTAAGTTCCTTAGCCACTCTACCTTGAGCCTTGTTAATTCTAATGCAATGAATTCGACCTCCATTATCGAACTTGTATTACAGGATTGCTTTACTAATTTCCACGATATTGCTCCAGCTCCTAGGGTAAAAACATATTAATTAGTGGAAGTACTATTCTTTGAATTTGAAATCCAATTAACATCACTAAAGCCTTCTAAAATAGGTGGAAAACCTAAGTAATGCAAACCATAGATTAGCTAACTTAGTTTTCCTATAGCTATTGCTATATTTGGTCTTGTGTAGTTCATTAAGTAGGACATATAACCAATTATGCTCATATACTCCTTTTGTAAAACAAGTTCCTCTACATGTTTTCTTAAGTGAATACTACAGTCAAGTGGTGTCTTAATAGATTTATAGCCACAATGTCCAAACTTTCTAAGTATAATCTCTACATAGTGTGATTGAAAGAAAATAAAATTTCCTTGTTGTTTATGGATTTTAATCCCCAAGATTATATCAGTCTCACCCATGTCTTTGGTATCAAATTTAGACATTAAGGGTCTGTTTGATTGCTGAGAAAGGAATGAGAAAAAGAAATATTCTCGATTCTTCCTCTCTTGTGTTTGTTTACTGGTAAACAGTGTTTTGGGATGAGAAACAAGAGGGACGCGGAATCTCAAAATTAAGTGAGCGGGGTTGCACCAAAACAGTGCGACCCCGGTGAGAAAAGAAAACGCTAAGAAAATTACTCGAGCTTTGTCAGAGCAAGAAGTCGATAATCTCCTCTCTCTCTCCACCACTAATCATTTTCTTCCTGTTATCAGCACTTCCACCACCACCACCACCACCACCGCCGATCATCATCACATCCTCCTCCAACATCCTAATCATAACCTCCTCTTTGTTCGCTCATTCGCCTACTCCTCAGCGGAGGAGGCTGCTGCTGAGCGTCGCCACCGGAAGCGCCGCCTCTATATTGAACCCCCACTCCTGTTATCAGCACTTCGACTCTTTGGAAGTTTGGACTCCTCTCTTTCTCTCTGCAACCCTGAGGCCTCCCTTCTATCGTTTATTTTCTCAATGGTTGCCGCAATGGTCAAAGACAGCAGTTTCGAAGATGACCAACTAGCTTCCATGTCGTTGGACGACATCGTTAGGGCATCTCGTCTTTTCGATAATGAAATTCGAGTCCTTAAAGTGGGGAAGTTTTCTGATTACCTCCTGGTTTTGGTTTCCTGGGATTTAAGGGTTTTTTTCCTTGCTGATTTTATCTTTATGTTCTTTGATTACCGAAGGAAGAGTTGTAGAGAACAAATCTGGAGTTAGAATCTGTCAAGGAGAAGATCAAAGAGAACCAGGAGAAGATCAAACTCAACAAACAGCTCCCCTACCTAGTCGGTAACATTGTTGAGGTGACTTTCTATCTCTACATAAGCATTTTTCTTTTGGGCTTGCTTCATAAATTAGATCTAGTTTTGGTGGCATTTCTCCTCATTGTTTCTTTGGTTTCTATTCGATGTGCCTATAATGGCCAAGGTCTCCTATTTAAGATTTTCATATTGACCTATGATGCGATAATTGGGTAAACGAAAACCTTGAGTCATACTTTCACTTCATCTTGCTAAAAGTTTTAAAACGAATGAAGAACCAGCTACTGGATTGATGAAAATTGGTAGCAATACAAATTGTATTAAACAGACTCATTAAACAATCAGAAACCACTAATTTGATCTAGTGAATCAAATAAAAAGAATATGGCAAATTCCCTGTTAATACATGAAAATGGGGCCAGTTCGCAATAGTATCCAGATAAATATATCCCAACTCAATGGGGGCAGTTTGCACTAGTATCCAAATAAATATATCCCAACACTCCAATGCAAATACATGGTAAAATCCTTAAAAATAACATAAGGTATAGGATCTAACATCTATGGCTATATAGCAGTTCTATCATCAAACTATCAGTCCCTTTATGATGTCAATGTCGTTACATTGTCAAAAATACATCTTCTCATAGTCTTTAGACTGAAGTTCTTGGGAATAGGAATTATAGTATGCTATTTCATGACATTGTGGGTCAAATGTACGGGTCTTGGCTTTTTTGGAAAGATGGTTCTAGCATTTCTTTTGTTGGGTTCTTGTATTTATAATAGAAATTGCTTTCAGTTATGTTGATATTTTTCTTGAAATTTCATATGCCATTACTTGAGCTTCATGGATCTACATTGTCATACTTAATTGACTCATGCATGTGCAGCACAGACAAATGCTACATTTTTTAAGTTAGCTGGTTCACAGTTGGTTCAGGTCATTGTTCTACCACAAAGAAAAGGCTAAAATGTTGATGATGTTGTTTATGTTCTTCAAGCATTCTCTCCTTACTGTTGGTGATCTGTAATCTTATGTTTGTTCTGTTGCCAATAGAGTGTTGCTTTCTCATTATTAACTTTGAAGAATTAATTACTTCCTTCTCATTTAGAGTTAATAATCATCATTGTCAAAAGGTTATTTGATTTTCAACATTAACAAATCAGGAGTATGTTCTGTTTATTTACTTTCATTTAAGGATATTTATCTGTACGTGGTTTAAAATACATGTAAGTAGGAAATTTTATTTTATTATTATGCTGGTCCTCTCCCGGTTGATATCAAGACCAACCATTTGTTTGCAATGCTGCAATGTGCTTAATGATGATAAGTTTTCATCAATTTAGTTCATCTAGAATTTTTTCATAGTAAAGTTCTTATAGAAAATTTTATTTCCTTCGTGAAAATATAGGAGCTCAGTTTTCAGATTCATTAATCTGTTATTCTTGTTTTTCATTAATGTTGTAGGTGATGATGGCTTAAAAAATCATTCTACTTTGTTCTTTATACTTTTCCTTGTGAAATTTGATTTAACTCTAACTTTTTTCTATTTTCAATGAAGAATGAGTTTTTCTATTGAGATTTTAACAAATAAGCAAAAGAAAAAAGAACAAGAAGGATTTTTTAAGGAATAGAGTATGTAATTTTTTTTTTCACTTTTTCCTACTTGGTATTTGTGTTCATGGATCATATAATTGATTCATTTTGATTTGTAAAACCTGGACTATTATACACATTTCCTTTGTGGTGGATTGCCTGCTTTTTGACAAAGTTCTCCTGAATTTCATTTACCGTTGGTACTCTATGATAGTATATGATGCAATTAGCTGATCTTCTCCTTGAAAGAAACATTTAGTCAACATTTCTTTCTTTTTCATCTGCTACAGCTCAAAAAAAATTTTCTTGCAAAACAAACACTAGAAAGTGGATTTTCTCACAAAAATTTTCTCAGCAAACAAACACAT
Source organism: Nelumbo nucifera (assembly GCF_000365185.1). Next base: position 62,842 of record NW_010729318.1, read on the forward strand.
TATAACTAACTGAGAAAATAAATTTTCCTTTTCTCATCCCAACATTTCTCATCCCATCCTTTCTCAATCCAATTTTCTCAGCAATCAAACAGACCCTAAGTATTGTTTTGTTTCTTTCACTACATCAAGAATTGTTCCCATTATCAATATATCATCAACATACAAGCAGATCATGACTTCTTTATCATCTACGAACTTGCTATAGATGCATCTATCGAAATCATTTCTTCTATACCCATTTGTAATTAACACACTATCAAATTTTCCATGCCATTGTTTGGGAGATTGTTTTAAGCCATAAAAACACAATTAATTTGCACACAATGTTTTCTTTTCCCCTACAACTCAGTCGGCTAAATGCAAATTGGTCGCCAAAATAAAACAACCAACAGGCAACTAGTAAGTGCGCACTCGCTTATCAGACCTCCATGAACCACTCAAATATGATGCTCAAATATGGACAAATGACAGAGAAGAGAAAAATTGTGTTGAATGTGTTCTGTGTCACTAGGTTGACCAACACTCTATTTATAAAATGCTTTCACTCACCCGAATAGATGTGGAGATGTTCGTTCATAGACATAGAGATGTGTCTCTCTAGAACAAGTACCAGTCCATAGAGACACAAATAGAAGAGGAAGAAAACATTTAAACATTAAAATTAAATCTAAGTTAAAACTAACGGTTAAGAATCAAATGGTTAAAGGGAAAAAATGATGGGGTGTGGCACACGCGTGCACCCACACCCTCACCTTGAAACCCCTTCTCACATGCATGTAATGGTATATAGTCATTTTCTCCTATGGGTCTCTCTACCCATAGAGAAAGCAAGCCTACTTATATACTCAACTTCACCTCTTTCCCAAGCAATGTGGGACAAAGACAAGAGAAGAGAGAAAAGACAAAAAAGAAAGAACAAAGAGGAGGGAGGTGAGATTCTTGAAATTTTGAATCTCCCTCCAACAACTTCTCTATGGGCTTTGCAGATTGGAGATGCTCTAAGATCCAACATCTATGTCTGGGATGTGATGCTCTTATAATAGTCTATTTCCTGTTTAATAATGCTTTCATTGCCTTTTATGAATTCATTCAACAATTACGAACTACAGGAATCACATGATCAATTAAATTTCTATTTGCTAGGCTTTTAGGCTCTGTAAATACAAATGTTGTCATTTTCATGAATTGTGCATATTTGTATTTGTAGTGAATGGTGTTTCATTCTGCCTAATTTTTTGGAAGGTATTTTGAAGGAGGGTTGTATTTGATTTTTTGAATATTGGATTTTTTTCCTTGAAGGCTTTTCAAAATAAATAAATAAATAAATATGGCATCTTAAAGCATTATAACAATGTCCTTGTTAGTGAACCATAATCCACTAATCTTGAATTTATGAAGTAAAAACATTTTAACAAAAATAAAATAAACAAATTGAGCGAACCTGAACCATTGGGGCCCAATCAAATTACAACCCAACTTGAAAAAGTCAATTTGGGTTAGGGTTATTATGGTTGGGGGTTCAACAACTCAGATTAGGTTAGGGTTGAAGCTCATACTTTTCTTGAAGGTTTAAGGCTAGCCTCCTCTCTTCATGTTCAGAATTAGATCCTAGAAGGTGATGCAAAATACAGTCTTATCCTTGTTGAAGGAGAATTCAACTCTTTACTAGTGAATAACCTCCTTTACTGCCAATTGCAAGGCCCTAGTAACTCAATTTGATTCTGTCTCTATTGTCCATGTCAAAAGAACTCCAAATAGTATAGTTTATACTCTTTGCAAAACTCTCTCTTTCATGTATTGCCCCCTCTTCATGGATGGATTCTCCTTTGAAATGCATCGCTCAAATCATCACAAGGGAATTAGGTTATTCTTGAGATTATTTTGATAAATGGATTTTAGATTTTAGACTTTCAAAAAAAAAGAAGTCATTCTTGAATACGACATTATTGACCAAGATGAAGACCATAAATTAAGGTGGTAGGTAGTATGTACAACCCCCCCCCAATATGTATCATCATCATCAGACCAATTATAACGGTCATGGAAAGTGGCAAGAAGAAATCAAGGCTATGTGGGAAAAAATATTTGCTCATTTGTCATGGACAAACTCAATTAGTTAGTCTTGACAAGAGGATAGACCAGGGAATGTAGCAAGAGGAATACTCTATTCAAGAGCTTCTCTCAAGCCACTAAAGGCTTGGGACAGAGCACTTACCAAAAGTCAATCAAGCTAGATCTACCAAAGTTCAATAATAACCATTTGGATGGATGGTTTCCACTAGTTCAATAGCACTTTGATCTCCATGGTCTTATTGAAAAATGTGTTATTGTCTCTTGTATGGGGTTTAACAGGAGGCGATGGAGTGGTACCAATGGTTCAGGGATCATTAATTAGAGCACATGTGGTGACAATGGGTAGCAACCCTCGATGCCTGTTTAATGGACCTCAAGAAAACAAGCCACACTAGGACACTCTCAAAGTTAGAACAAAATCAGTTAGTATTGGAATATCAAGAAACATTCCAATGGTTATCTAGCTTAATGGGTGGACTCTTGAAGGAGTAGTGAACTGTTTCATTTCTAGACTCAAACATGAGATTGGATTTTAAGTTGAAAAGTTTGAGCTCGTCACTTTAGCTTGAGTGTTCAATTTATCCATCATTGAAGAAGAAGATATATATGCTAATTAAATGGAGGGCAGCTTGATCTAAAATCACACAACCATGGAAAGTGAGCATTCAACTTCCCACCAAAGCCATACCAAAGATCAAGAGGTTAACTTGATGAAGGTAAAGGAGAGATGTGCAAAGGGGTTATATTATAATTGTGATGAATGATAAATGCCCACAACATCATTGTAAGGCACCCAAGCTCTTCTATATAGTTGTAGATAGGGGTGGATTCAAGCCGAGCCGAGCCGAATAGTACGAGGCTCAAGCTTGTCTCACCAAAGTACTACAAGGCTTGAGCTCGAGCTAGAACCTTGAGTTCAAGCTCGGCTCGAGTCAAAAATTTGTAAGCTCAAGCTCGAGCTCAATTTGAGAAAAAATGTTTTATAAAAATAAAAATATTTTTTACTTGATATTTAAAAAACTAAGAATTACAATATTTTTTATTTTATATTATTTTCTTTATTATATATATATATATATATATCCGAGCTCGGCTCACGAGTCTCACAAGTTGAGCTCTATTAGGATTGAGCTTGGCTCATTTATTAATCTAACCTATAAATTGGGCTCGAGCTCAGCTTGAAACTTAGTTGAAATCAAGTTGAGCCGAGCTCGAGTAGCTTGTGAAGAGCTCGGCTTGTGGCCACCCCTAGTTGTAGATAAAGAAGACAAGTTGAAAATAGAGAAACTGCCAAAGGATACTGTCCAACATAATAGTAAAGAAACAACTCCAGCGATATCATTGCATGTATTAGAGGAAATTTATTCTCCACACATAATGCATATCCAAGTCACATTAAAAGATCAACATCTGATAGTATTGGTTGATTCAAGGTTGACTCACAATTTTTTAGACCTAGAATAGTCTAGAGAAGTAAGATCCTTGTCAACAACCAGATCCAGTTCAGGGTGATGGTAATCGATGGAGAGCGAAGTCAAGGAGTAGAAAAATGCCCTGGAGTCAAGGTTAGAGCCCATGGTAATATCATTTCAGCTTAATTTTATCTTTTGAATTTACCTAGCTACAATGTTGTACTCAGTGTTTAGTGCCTCAAAACACTTGGACCTATCACTTGGGACTTCAACAATATGGTGCTTTAATATAAGGAAGATTTGCATATCAAGACCATAAGAGTGGTCAAGCAAGGAAGCACACAACATATTAATTAAGGATAGTCATTCTTCAGGTAAGTCAAGCCAACTCTATAGTGTTCATTTATGCAACTTAACTCAAGAACTGATAAATGGTGTCTAGAACCCTTGAGTATCAACCCTCCTCCAAGAATTTGAAGATTTTGTCAAAGATTCAAAAGGCTTACATTCCACATGCCCTTGTGGCCATGCCAATATGTCTAAGATCCTACTATTACCCATAAACCCAAAAGAATGAAATTGAAAGGCTAGTCTAGGAACTTTTAATTAGTGGCCCTACCACCCCCAAGAAATTGCCCCTATTCTTTGCCTATTTTGTTAGTCAAAAATTAAAGATGGAGTGTGGTACCTATGTTTTGATTATGAAGCTCTTAGCAAAGCCACTATTAAGCATAAGTTCTTGATACCAATGGAAGAAGAACTATTGATTAGTTATATGGAGCCAATGTATTTTCAAAAGTCGACTTAAGATTCGAATACCACAAGATTAGAATCAAAAAGTCTAATATTCCTAAGATCACTTTTAGAACCTATGAGGGTCACTATGAGTTTATGGTCATGTCATTGTTAGATAATGCATTCCCTTAGCTCCAATTAGATTGATATAAATAAACATTTCAGTATAATTAATATAAGTACATTATTATTTTATGTTCAACTGTTGCATTTCTGTGAATTGCTCCTTAAACTGAACACTTATGACACTTGTGTTAGTTTAAAATATTCTTAGCCATTGAATAAACTTGGGGAATTTATCCTAACAAGGTTAACACTGATGTGTTGTTGAATTGGTGGAGCAAGTTGTCTTAGCTACTAGGGTTAAACCCTAAGAATAGTTAGTGGGTGTTTGGATGAAAAACTAAATTGGACCAATTTCCAATTATGCCTAAACCAATTTCTAGTGTTTTGAAGATTATGTGCTAAGAGGTTAAGGGCAAGAAACCATTACAGGGCTGATAACTTGATGGGCTTCAGCTTATGTAAGTTCATTATCCTCGAATCTTCATAGGGCGGCTAAATTGAATGATCATTTATGTTTAAATGTTGGGCCTAAATTGAGACCAAGCTGATTGGGCCAAGGGTTTACTACCCTTGGGTAGTGGATTTGATATGCCCCTTTCTAGAGTGGGGTTGAACCCTAGTGGACTTATGTAAGACCTTTGTGGGTCCCACACCAAACAATGTTCAAGCCTATGTGGCCTTACAACGCCTAAATTAGTGAGCTATCAAAGAAAATGGGCTTAAGGCTCATTACTAATATGATTAGTTAAGAGTTGTCAGGTAACTTGGATCGAATATGTGTATAGATCTAGATATATAGCACTCATTCTCTTAAGAAGATAATGTTTATCTAATTAAGGATAAGCCATTATCCAATTTTGATTTGGATTAATTCCTAATAGGATTAGGAGAGTGCTCTATATAAGGCAGTAAGAGGGGAGGGACAATTCATTTTGTTCTCTTCATCTTTTTGCTCTCTTCTCTTCTCCCTTTGCACCCTACAAACCCTAGTTTGAACCAACTGTGGTGGGGGGTGAAATTCATCAGTCCTCTATTGTGTTTTTGGGAAAACATCATATACACTCAAGCTCAAACTACTACAACAATTCCAAGGAAGATTGGATAGTTTTGTAGAAAAGGCATTGCTAAATTGGCTTTACTTTTGCAACTGTACCATCTGCAATTGGAGGCTGATTTGGGTCTAACATTAGGCATGACGTGTAAACTACCACTCTGAGAATTGCACACTGTAGTCTCTAAATCAAGTATGATCAGTCTTAATTTTTGTTTCAAATCTAGTCCAGTTCAGTACAAGATCGACCCATAAATTCAAAGTTTAAAAATATCAAGAAGCCAGTTCTTGGTTGGATTGGATTTTTTTTTTAATTTGGACAACAATTGTAACAGGTTAGGCTATGTTTAGTTGAGTTTCCAACTCATCCAACAGTCATTTGAGTTGACCAGTAATCTAGCTACTTTTCAATATTTAATGAACCACCGCTTCATAGACCACCTTAGGAAGTTTTTGTTTATATTCTTTGACGACATTCTAATATATAGCAAGTCCTTAAAAAAGCAATTTAAACATCTCAGAACTACTTTAGAGATCTTGCAAGAAAATCAACTATTCACCAAACCAAGTAAGTACCAATTTGTTGTTTCTACTATGGAATATCTTGGTCACCAAACCAAGTTAATCCCAGCAAGATATAGAGTATGAAGAATTAGGGCATGTTTGTTTCCTCTTAATTCTTATCTCTTAAGAGAAATCTTTTAACTTTAAGAGAAAAATGGTTGTTCGTTTCTTCTTATCTCTTATCTCTTAAAGTGCAATCATACAACTTTTTGTTTTCCAATGATACCCCAAAAAGACAAATAAAAACTCTCATATATGAGGCCAAAATGGATATTTGATCATTTTCAGAATTCAAAATTCAGAACAACATTCTCTGCATTCAGAGTTCAGAGGAAAGAAAAGTTCACCAATACCAATATACCTCTTAATGTAATTATTGTACTTTTAGATGTCAGACTTTAGAGCAAACGAACAGGCCCTTAGTCTAAACCTTAATCAACAAAGAAGCTATGTGGATTCCTAGGTCTCATAGGATATTATTGTTGATTATTCAAGTAATATGGTCATATTTAGGGGTGAGCAAAAAAAAACGAAAAACCGAACCTATCAAGAAAACCGACCGAAACCGAACCAAAAAATCGATTAACCAAACCGATCAGTTCGGTTTCGGTTAATCATTTAAAAAAACCGGTGGTTAACCGAACCGACCGATATATATATATAATATATATAATATTATATATATTATATTATATATTTTACTTTTTTTGAAAATCGAATTGAAAAGTTCCAACAAAAAGGCTAAAAGTTTGCTGACTGCCAGACTGGTGACTGCCACTCTACCAATCTGTCTCTTCAAAAATCTAAGCATTCAGCCTTTCTCTTTTTCTCTCAGTTCTCACTTTGTCTCTTCAACTTCAAATTCGAAACCTAAACCAGTAAACCTCTATCAGTATCAATTCTCAGTTCTCAGTTCTTTACTTCTCTTCTCGGTGTCTCGCATGTCATATCCACCGCATGGCTGGTGCCAACCACCAGCACCAAACGGCAATGACGCAACGCCAGTCGCTGCCTCGCCGGAAAGCAAGCACCAACACAACACCATCTATGCATCTCTCTCATCTCTCCTCTCTGCGGCTCCGCCAGGAGCCACCTCTCAAGCTCTCACCGCGACAATCGACAACCACCTCTCTCTCATCTCTCTTCTCAAGCGCTCAACGCAGGATCTGAACTGGTCCACGATGTTCCCCATTTAAAAACGAGGTCATTTCTAACCCTCCAAAACTCCCAGCAGATGACAGCGATGATCAGGTGTGTATCTTGCATCACATAAGCTAAAGATCTAGCATTTGTAAAGGCCTAAAATCAGCACATCTGAAATTCATGGAGCTAGCCAGCTAAATAGTTCTTGCAAAAACAAGAGAGTAACGGATGATTGGCACTGACAGGCGACAACAACCACCGGTCCACTGATAGTTTTAGATTTTTTTTATTTTAAGTGTATAAAAAACCGAAAAACCGAGCTGCGATTAACCAGTTGCATCGATTCAGTTTCAGTTTGGGTATTTAAAAAACCAATCAGATCGATTCAGTTTGAAAAAATACCCCACGGTTTGGTTAACCGAACCGTGAGCACCCCTAATCATATTTCCAAGCCACTCACTGAACTCCTTTAAAAGGGAAATTGTTGTTGGTCGAAAAAAGCTGAGAAACCTTTTTTAAAGCTAAAAGAAGCAATGGTTTAATCTCTTGTTCTAGCCTTACCAAATAACCAACCATTCTAGTTGGAATGTGATGCAAGTGGTGCTAGCATAGGGGTTGTTCTTAATCAAGGAGGTCGTCCCATTGCTTACTTAAGCAAGGAACTCCATGGAAGGGACTTGGACTTATCAGTTTATGATAAATAGTAGTTGGTATAGTTTTTACAATCCAATAGTGATGAGCATATCATCTTAAGCCCAAATTCACGACATTAACTGATCAATCAAAGTCTAAGCCACATTCTACAACTAAAGTTGACTACTCCAATACAACCCTAATTCTTGTCTATACTCATTGGTATGATTATGATATAAAATACATGCAAGGAAGGGAAAAATCAGCAATAAATGCCCTATCAATGTGCAACTCAACAAAACAATGTGCTATTTCCATTGTGGCACTAGATTGGATTAAAGAAATCAAAAGAGAGAGAACCACAGACCCATACTTGCAGTAGTGTATCTACCCTCCTATAATAGTGGAAATCATCAAACATGAACAAGGGAGGACTAGTATGGAGACGGGGGAAGTTGGTACTCAACCCACAATCCTAATTCAAAACGAAGCTCTTTGACAAGTCACACTCGTTTCCAGTGGGGGGGGCCATTCAGGTTACCATAATAGATAATACAATGAAAAGGACTAAATCTTATTGCTATTGGCGTGGGATGCACAAGGACATTAGAAAGTAGATTCGAGTGTGAAATCTATCAACAATAGAAGACTAAGAAAATTCCCTTACCAACTCCATTACAACCTCTACCAATACCTAATCAAGAATGGTGTGACAGATCTATAGACTTCATCAAAGGCCTACCTCCTTGCCCCCAAACCACAATTTTAGTTGTGGACTGACTGTCCAAATATGCCCATTTCATCACGCTTTCACATACCTATATAATGAAGTGGCCAAACTCTATATGGACAAGGTGTTCCAAGTTACATGGCTTACCATCAAGCATTGTGAGTGATCGAGATGTAGTCTTTATCAATTTTTTTTGGCAAGAACTCTTTAAATTACAAGACACCCAGTTATAGATGAACTCTGCCTACCATCCCCAGACAGATGGATAGACAGGTTACTAATCGGATTCTTGAATCCTAACTAAGATGTTATATCAGGTCTTAACCCAACTCTTGGTCTGGTTACTTAGCTTTGTGAGAGTGGTATTAGTACAATACGGCAAATGCATATAGCTTGGCCTTTTCAATAATAATAAACAAGCTTATTTGCAAATTATCAAACATGAGTATCAAGCTATCAATGAAACGCTTGATTATCAAGCTTATAAATACTTTAATCCTTGATCTCAACTAATTAAATGACAACCCTCAATGTGATCTATAAGAACATTACAATTTACAAGATGCACCCCATGTTACTTCCCTGACAAAAGAAAGCAAAGAGTGAGTGCTACTCTCTTATGTTATGTTTGGTTTGATAGAAAAAAATACAAGAGACAGCAAGTTGACGGAAAATTTTTGAGGAATTTCATTTAGCTTGGTAGAAAATTAGAGAGAAACATAAAGATGAGGGAAAGCTCTCGAGGAATTCTGTTTCTCGTCTTATTTTCTGTCAAAGTCAAACCAAACACAGCCTTAATGTCTCATCCAGGGCTTCTCTGTAGGCTGGCTCCAAGCTCAAGGAACACTTGTAACAAGTAACAACTCAAAATAAGGTGCCATTTGGCAAATCTTTTTAGAAAGTCCTTCCACAGCCTAAATGGACAGAAGACATTAAGCTTTTGGGGTCTTTGTCTTTAAAGACAGACTATTTGACAAACCGCTCAGTCTACTAAGCTTTTAAAAAACACGTTTAAAGACCATCTATCATGCAGAAAGACCAGAATGTTTAATTTGAAGCTTCCCAAAATTCAGCATTTTCAGTTTTCCAAGGTCTTTCCGCGCACACATCTCACCTTTCCAGCTTATGATTACCAAAACAGAAAAAAATAAAAAATAAAAAACAATTCAGTCTTCGGAGAAGCTCAAAAGACCACAAGGAAAGACTTGCTACCCAAAAATAAACGACTCATAAAATAAGCTCAAAGAATAATAAGCTTAAGGACTTTCTACAGGCACAATAAGCTCTATCACCGCGGCCAGGAGTTTGACTAGGGTGGCAACTTCTTGGGGTCTGATACATGTTGGATGGTTTGGAACTGCTTGATTCATGCACGTCTCTAAATATGGTTTTACTACCCTCTGGTTGATTTTACGCCTTCTCAGAAGCCATAGATTTTTCAGGTCTATCCCGCCCCTTCCCCAAATTATCTTCAGAATCATTCCTAACTTCATTTCCTTGAAGAATTTGTGTTAATAGAGGAAGTTTATATTTCTTAAATAAATCAAACTCATAATAAGAGAACTATAAAATAACATAAAAGCAGACCGAGAGGGATGTTGTTGGATCAATGTCTAGATTCACGAGTGCCTGCGCCTCTTGGTACTTTCAGTGTATGACTCCCAATTCCGGTGATCAAGTATGCTTAGGTCACTGAGCTCGGCTATGGCAAGCAAATACTGTGTGAGCTTCACCAGTTCCTGATCACTGTCGCGGTTCGAATGGGCTTTCCTAAAAGGCCTGATTGTCAGCCCGTTCTGTGGGTTCATCACAAAATTCCTCCGGAGGTCATCAAACATAATAGTGTTTTTTGAATTGTAAAACTGCAGATGAGGTAAAAAGATAATTAGTAGTATGTTAATTATAAAGAAACAAATGAGGACCCACCAGATATGTCTTGCAACTTACCTCTGGAAATTGAGCCCAGATAAGACCAAGTGGCTTGCAATCAAAGACCCCATGAGAATCTGACTTCACTGTAATCATGGCCATGTGATCTAGCAGAGCCGTTATTTTGTAGTTGGGATTGTTCAGTACCCCCAGCTGTCCCATCTTCAATTCAACCCACTTCATGCTGGGGAACATACACATAGGTATTCATGCATTCAGATCTACAACGCCTTGTGCAATAATAATCCGTATATAATGAGGAAACTAACTATACTCATGGCATGTTTGTATAATGGAGGTCCTATCCCCAACACATACTTGGTCACCCTTGCAAAGTAACATACTCTATTGCTTTGCAAAATTGGTAGATGTCTAAATACACAGGTTGTGGCCTTGGGGGGTTGTACAAGAATACCCCAATCAAAATTGTATTTGTCCCCTTTTACAAGAAAAACCAGAGCATGTTATGTGGTTAATGGTCTAGAGGATCCAAAATTCATCAATACCACCTATAGATAAGCTCCTATGCCAAATAAGAGAAAATCTACAGAAAAGAAACTGCTGAAATATGCAATAAATGCATTCTATAACAACACAAAATCAGAAAACCAAACATAACATAGTCCTTATTACATAAATTTGAATCTAGGACAGAGCTATGCCTCCAATGACACACCCTCTCAAAGAATTATGGCAGGAACCTGACCTGGTGGCAGACCATATGATGATATCATATTCTGCATAAACAGCAGAGAGAAACTCATGAAGATCTGCACACAATGACACACATCATAAATAAATATTAGGGGAACGAACAAAAGAAAAGAAGCTAACTATTGCCACCAAACAACCACTTACAAGGCCGCATAAGCTCAAGTGGATTCTCTGCTGTTGACCGATGATCAAACAGAGTATAATCAATATCCAGAACAAGCAGTTTCTTATCCTTCCGGCATGGATTGAGAAGTTCAATCTGTCAGGGACACATCCAATGGTCAAATATAGGCAAAGTATGACAAAGCCGTGCCTAGGTAGCATCAAATATTATCCATTTGCTCTACATCCTCCTATTCATAACATGCTAAGTATCATGTGGTGTATTATTTATCTTGTGCCATGATTGTGTTCATTTGAGGCTTCATTTGCACTAATAGTAAAAAAAATACTGTGATGTTTCTGTACTGTGCTTGTAGGTAGTGATGGCTTGTAGTGATGATGGCAGCACTTGCAGTGCTGCTACAAGTAAGGTTCTAATGAAAAAAAGATGACCCTTCTTGTGACGCAACACATTATTTGAGGAAGAAAGTTACATTTCTTTAAAGAGTCTTGCTTCACTGCTACAACAAAATTTCAGTTTTACTAACAGCCCAATAAAAGAATGACAACTCAAGAAAATAGCCAACTCTTCATGATCAAATAATAAAAAAATAAAATAAAAATTGATACACATAAGAATGAAGACCCAAAGTCTAGAAAAAAAATTAATTTTTCCATTGAGGTTAAACATTACACCCTCTGGTATCTCTCTACAGTCTGCACAAAAAACAAGATCACCTCTTCTTATAAGATATTGTCTTCTTGAGATAAACAAGAAATAACAAATCAGGATCTATCAAGCAAATGGAGATTAAATTCAGATTTAAATAAAAAATAAAGAGAACGTGAAGATAGGTGGTACACACCAGACACAATAGATCAAACTAATTAACAAAACTAAGAATGATAGAAATGTTTTCCACCAATTTCTCCCCATATTTTCCTATTTTATTTTCTTAATCATACATTTGACACCAAAAGAGCTAACTTCCAACATTTTTGGGTTTGGGATTGACATGAAGAACAGAGTTTTCAGACCCTCTTGGAAGAGGCTCTCAGGAGATCAGTTGACAGAGAAAAATATAAGGGAAAGCAAGGAGAAAATAAAGAAAGGTGAAGAAAATAGTATAATACTAAAGAAGTAGATAAAAGATAAGGATTGGACAATCACTTCCCTTATCTGTCAGCATTCTCTTCTCGGATGTAATGTACTTTTCTTGATAAAGATTGATGAAGATCCAGGGGTAGTTTGAAAGTCTCAAGTATTTTCCAGTTTCTACAGTCTTTTCATTTGAAATTTTGAATAGGACTCAGAGTTCTCATACAATCTCAAATGTAAGCTGTTTTCCAAGTGCTATGTGTCCATTAATTATAGAATTCTGCTCTTTAAAGTTTCATGGGCATGATTAAGGTCCTTGTTTGTTATTTAGTTGCAGGTATTCCTCCTATGGAAGCCAAAATAATGTCTCAGCAAATTAGGGATGGAAATTGCAAGTTTTAAATGTTCTTGAAATTTCCACATAATTCAGTTTTGGATAAAGCTACCAACATGAAATATAAAAATGTTAGGCAGATATATTTTAACCAAAATTTCAATATTCAAGGATTTTGGCAATTCATTTTTCCCAAAATTGTGGATATATTATTAAAATAATGTACAATCAATACTATAAATATAATCACAAATTTTCAAATAATATAAATACAATCAATACTTATTAAACCTTTTTTACTGAAATTCCAAATTTTCAAAAACAAAACATCACAACTAAAGGATCTAGCCTCTTTTCTTAAAGAGGTAAAGTAAAATTGTATTAATCAAAAGGAAAAAGTATATAAGTGTTCACTGTACAAGAGCTTCTATACAAATGAACACCCTTAAGCTCAAGGGCCATGCATTCCTCAAGGCAAGCCCAAATAAGTCCATACCAGGTCTTAAATTCTTAATCCCTATTAAAAAAAAAAAGAAAAAACTTTTATAACTTTAAGTGTCTTTTAAAAAATATCTTTTATTAGGATGACTGAATGACCAGCATTAGCAAACATCTTTCATTCATCCTAATCAAAAATATTATTAAAAGACACTTAAAGTTACAAAATATTAAGTATTAAAAAACAGAAAAAATGCAGAAAAAATTTTCAAAAAGGCGCACGCCTTGGCTGAAGCACAAGGCACACCAAGTGCATGCCTCTTTAAAGTGTTCTGCTCGGGACCTAGGTGAGGCGCATACCCTAAAATGCACCTTGCCTATGCACCTAGGCATGCCTTTTAAAACACTAGTAGGTCCATAAACTATGTACACCAAAATGGCCAAGTCCGTTTGCTACCAATGAAGTTTCGTCGTAATGGAGAAAACTGCTACTTGCTTGTCCAATAACTTGAAAGTGGAACTAATCCATACAAGCGCTACACCCACTGTTGTGTTTACTGCTAGAATATAAAGCTAGTCACACAGCTGAAAGCCCCACATGCTTATTATCATTGGGAAATCCACTTTGTGCAATTTAGTTTCCTACAACATTACGATATCCAATCTCTTCTCTTTGATGAAATCCCCTGGCTACTATTTGCCTTCTTCCCGATCCTAGTCTTCTTATGTTCCAGGAAACACTTTGATTCCCTCCATAATTAACGATGAGCTATCTACTTTTCCTTCCCACACTACCATCCCTCTCATTCAACCCCCAAGTTATCCTCAAAAGTTCCTTTTCTGTCTCCTGTTCTGTACCTTCTTCAATTCTCCAGAGAAACCAGTAAAGCCTTCATTTCTTCTTCCAAACCCTATATTGAAACTGCCAAAAATTCTGTGAAACTGAGCAACTTGGACATCATAGTTGTTCTTCTTCCACCTTTTCTTTTCTTCTTTTCCTATAACAAAAATAGGGGTTCAGCCCCTATGTTTTTTGAATTTTCTTTTTTTTCTTCTTTTTCTTCTCATAAATATGTTGACTTTCTAGACTTAAACATGAAGTTTTTAATTTTCTTATGAAAATTATGGATAGTTATTAAGGAAAGATGGTTATGGAACCTAGGGAACAACCCTAGGATATGTGCTTTTTACTTAAAAAAACCCATCGCCTAGGTGATTAGGCAGCAAGGCACCTCCCTGTCACCTAGGCTCGCCTTGGCACCTTGAAAACTATGTTGGACATGACCCAAGAGGACACCACATTATCTTGAACACGTTTCAGATGGACATCTCAAAGATTATTTTCCTTTGCCTGCCCTTCTTGACCCTGCTACTTTGGTAAATCATGGCTAGTGGTTCCAAGTTCACTTCAATCTGTAATTCAACTTGTCTTCCTACCTAGGAAACAGTTAATTGCCTTCCATCTCTTCTGATTCAACTATCACAATCGCCCTCTGCAAGTCTATCTCCTTTATCGTCATCGATGGAGTGGTCTCCACAAACTCTAGAAGCATGTTTTGCTCCTTAGTCAGAATTGAATATTCTTTATGAGTAGACAGGATAACCTTGGCTGGTGATCTCTCCTCCACCGGTGTTTCCTCCCCCACCTTATCACAGCTTTTTGAACTCTCTACCCCCCAAGAAGGCAGGTTGGTGTGGCCTACAAAAAATGGAAAATTGATGTGGCGATGTACTAGAGCAGCCGCATTGTGGACAATTTGGGAAGAAAGGAATGCAAGGATATTCAAGGAAAAAGAAAGAAGCATTCAGGCTGTTGAGGATTGTATCTTGACTAGGGCCATCCACTGGTTGAGAACTTTGGACTTCTTTCATACCTTTTCCTTTGATGATATTTGGAGAAACTGGATAGCGGTGGCTAACAGCCATACAAGGAAGGACAGGGAATCTGTAGTGTGGACCCCTACGCCTGAAGGATGGGTAAAGCTGAACTTCGATGGCAGAAGCCAAGGAAACCCAAGCCCATTGGGGATAGGAGGGGTGCTGAGAGACACAGAGAGGAACATATTAGCCTTGTTATCAGGCCCCATGGGAATAGGAAACTCTAATAGAGCTGAGATTTTAGCGGCGGTACAAGGTATTCAGATTGCAGAACAATTAGGAGTTCAGCACTTGGTAGTTGAAGGAGACTCTCAAATTGTTGTGGGATGGTTGAAAGACCCAGCTTCAGTATGTGGCAACACAGAGATTTATTAAGGAAAGTAAACTGGCTTACAAGAAATATGACTGTTACCTCTCTTTGGGTGGGAAGATCAGCAAACACCTTAGCGGATGGGTTAGATAAGCAGGGGGCTACAAGGAAGCAGTTATTTTGGGCTGCTTTATAATTTTATTTATGGTTAATTCTGTTTTACTTAGAAGTAATACTTTTCTGAAGAGGTAACAGCTCGTGCCTCTTCAGTGGTGTTATTTTCTGAATTAATAAATTTCTTCATTCATCAAAAAAAAAAATAAAAAGAAGGCAGGTTGGAGCTAGACAACGACAATGATCCTCCTCTTGTGACCTCCTTTTCTTTCCCTTGGATAGGAGAAAAGGATAGTCAGCCCTGTTTTCACCAATTCTTATTGGTCCTAGCCTTCTTGTTTGGGAACCAAAACCTAGGTCCACCTCCCCTTCCAAATGGACTTGCCCAAGCAAACCCCCTTGGTGAGAAAGCTCAGCATTGGGTCTGTTACTCAGGTCCAGCAAAGGGCTCTTAACCAAACCCAAAAGTGCCACAACCAGCTTATTAGTGAAAATTTCATCCGCCCCTTCAAGAGATTTCTCATTCAAAATTCAAAAAGGGCCAAGCTCTCTATTTTAAAATTCAAAACTTCCCTTGGTATTTTGGTCGTTTTGGGATTTGATAGTGTGACTTTGGAATCACCACGTCTTCCTTTCCTCTCCCTGCTCAACATACACCAGCCTCCTTCCTCTCCGGTAACTGCAATTTGACCGAAATCTTTACCTTTCAGAGCTTCTTGCATTTCAACCTAATGTGATGCTTCTTTCTCCATTTTCTTCTTAACCTCCTCGATTGACCATCCTACCAATCTTCTAAGAACAATCTCCTTATCCGCTAGTGTTGCTTCCCTAAAGTCATGGGGGATTGCTTGTTTCTCCATTTTGATCTCTAACTAAATTGTAACTACGTATAAGGCATCCCCATCCACTATATTCACCGTTGGGGAAAGAACCCTATCTAGTTCACCTTTATACAAACACACTCTATAGACCAACAGAAGTCATCTGACTCATCTACTTCCAAGAAGCCTTTGCATACATCTCCTATTTTCTACACAATATAAGAACTCCATAGATTGGAGAGGAAGGTCATACACTCTAACCTAGATATATCAAGGAGTATTGTTTACTTTAGTCCAGATTTCACATCTTTCTGACCAAGGCTCAAGATGAAGCAGGGCCCCTTTAATGTTTCTAGCTCCAATACTTAAGACCTTGGCTACCTCCACTGGTGATGCAAGGATGAACAACCACCACTTATCGTTGAATTTCCTCACACCCACCCCATCACAAAAATGCCAAGTTTCAATTGCCCACTAACTAATTTCATCCCCATCTAAGCCAGCCTTATCAAAGCAACCCACCAAACAACCTTGCAAGAAACTCATCTCCATAACGCCTTCCTTCTCTGCCTCCAGAAAAAAAAAATAAAAAATAAATAAAAAAGTGTTGGAGATTTGCCTTGATTGCACAGGAACCACCCAAAGGCCACCACCCCCATTTCTTATGGTTTCCTCTGGCATCCCTTTGGGGAAACCCCATTTGATATCTTTTAACATCCTTTCCTCTGTCTAACCCTCTCCTGCTGCATTGGTTCTGCTGAAAGGTACCTGTCCTCCATCGATTCCAACCTGAGCTACTTCTATGCTGTCAGAATACACCCTTCACCCTCTTTCGAGAAATGGTTCTCTCTAGGCCCATTCGAAGCAAACAACAAATGTGAGTAGGACCAGTCATCTTTTGCTGAATCTCTCATCGGAGGAAACATCGCCATTCAAACATCTCATCATTGTTTCTCAAGCAGACAGAATTTCCCGAAGACTCCAAAATACTTAAGAACAAGTCCGGAATTTCCTGAAGACAGAATTTTCCAAAACTTTAAATCTTTGAGCAAGGGATTGTATCTAACAGGTTTTCTGAACATTAGATCAGATTTAACCTGACCCAAGATTTACATGTACAGGCTCAAATCTGGCAAGTTTTGTAACATATCCCAGTAATGGTTGATGGACCTATTTCCTATTTGACCAAATACTCTGCAAAAAGAATCTTTGAGCAAGGGGTTATCTAACAGGTTTTCTGAACTTTAGATCAGATTTAACCGGACCCAAGATTTACATGTACAGGCTCAAATCTGGCAAGTTTTGACATATCCCAGTAATGGTTGGACCTATTTCCTATTTGACCAAATACTCTGCAAAAAAAAGAAGGTGAAGACAACCTCTGCATAGGGGGAGGGGGGATGTCAGAGAACAACGCTAACACCAAAACTGACAGGGGTGTCTAGATTTCATAGGCAAACCTTACAGTGGCATTACCATAAATATGCTTTGGCAAAGTAGTTTCCATTTATATCTCCAGTATATAGTTAAAAATCACGAGTATATAGGAGTTGCAGCAAGTACAACATGTAGAATTTCTGCAAAAGGTGTTTGGACGATCCATAGATTGGACAAAAAATGTCAACTTGGCATCAATCAACTAGTCTCAGCATTTTTTCAATGAGAAGGTCAACCCTTTAGCACACCCCTCCATATCAACAAATGGTGAGAAAGCTTTTGTGTGAAGTAGACAGTGGTCATGGGAAATGATAGAATTCAGGTCTGCCTTAGAGTTCGGCCTGACTGAGTTCAGTTATGTAGAAGAAGAAAAGGTGATAGAGAGAGAAAGAGAGAAAGAGAATTCTGGTTCGAACTGAAAGAGTCAACTTGACTTCTCCCAGTCGGCCAGTAAGTATTTATATTATTATTAAAACATAACTGAAAAGACCTATGTGCCCTTACTTAA
>NW_010729318.1:88406-145152 GCF_000365185.1 Nelumbo nucifera
GAACTGAAAGAGTCAACTTGACTTCTCCCAGTCGGCCAATAAGTATTTATATTATTATTAAAACATAACTGAAAAGACCTATGTGCCCTTACTTAAGTTAAGAGCACTTGTTCCAACACAACCTTATAGATCAGCAACATTAATCGAGGTATAAAGACAGAAATACCCCTACACTAACAGGAAATATTACATATCCATTACCTTGTCCAAGATTAAGTGTGTTTATAACGAGAAAAAGCAAGTATTTGCTTGGAAGGCCAAATTGCTAAGATATCAACTATGGATAACTCCCCCAAAGTAACCAAAACTTGGAACTTAGACCAACCACCCATGAAATTTTGGATAAACTTTCTTAACACAACCTAAAAATTATTTCAAGAGTGTAAAAGCTTGCATTGCATGGTAAGCACATAAAACAGACTACAAAATTATTACCATCTAAGATGCCCATCAAAGACCAGATACGGGACACATGAATAAGTCTCCAATTCCTCAGATCCAGGACAAGAATTACAACTATCTCATTTGATGTGCTGATATCATGCTTAAATGCTCCTGCTTTTTTTTAATTTTAGCTAAAAAATATCATTTCTCAATAGTTATATCTTGGTAACTGAACATCTAACATGTAAATAGACAAATTATACATTTTAGAAATGATTATGTTAGAATAAAGTGTGTTCTGCAAGTATTCATGTAGTATTTGGTGTCATTATCATGTCTGACACAAGCTTGCCAAGCATGTGTAGGTATCCAAGTATTGTAGGTTACCATAGAATATGATTCTTTTTTTTGTGTAATGCCTTCTATTAGCAAAAGAAAAGAGAAGAAATAAGGAAGAAGAAAAGAGAAGAGAGAAAGGAGAAGAGACGAGAAAGTTTGGAGAGTTCTAATCTGTCAGGCAGCGCCAGCTTATGTTATTATATATAGGGCAACAAAAAGACCCCTATGCCCCTGCTGTAGTCAAAGTACATAAACAAAGGAAAAAATGTTATTTAAACCAGACCAAACAGGCCCTAACTAAGCAGAATACAATCATAAATATAAAGGAAAACATTCCAACACTCCCCCTCAAGTTGGGACACAGATGTCAATCATGCCCAACTTGTCACAAAAATTACTATGTCGTACATGATGAAGGCCCTTGGTGAAGATGTTTGCAAGTTGTTCTTCTGAACTGACATATGGAGTGCACACTCCTCCACTCACAAGTTTTTCTCTAATAAAATGCTTGTCCACTTCAATATGTTTTGTTCTACCATGGAGGGTTGGGTTAGCAGCAATGTTGATAGCAACTTTATTGTCACAATAGAGTGACATAGGTTTGTTAACTACAAAACCCAGTTCACCTAACAGGTTTTTTATCCGCATGACTTCAGCAACTCCATGAGGCATAGCTTTGTATTCCGCTTCAGCACTGGACCTAGCCACCACACTTTGCTTCTTACTTCTCCAGGTGACTAAGTTTCCTCCCACAAAGGTACAATACCCACTGGTAGACTTTCTGTCAACAACTGCCCCTACCCAATCAGCATCTGTATACACTTCAACCTCCAAATGCCCATATTTCTGGAATAGCAAACCAGTTCCTAGGAACTTCTTGAGGTATCTAAGGATCCTTTCTGCAGCTTCAAAGTGAGTTGTCCTAGGATTATGCATGAACTGACTAAGGACACCCACTACATAGGCAATATCAGGCCTGGCCATAGACGAGTATAAGAGTCTCCCTATAATTCTTTGAAACTTCTTCACATCTTTCAAAAACTCCCCCTGACTGTCTTCCAACTAATGGTTAGGCTCAATGGATGAATCAATTGGCTTCACTACCAACTTGCTTGTATCCTCTAATAGATCTAGTACATATTTCCTTTAGGAACTAAAGATGCCCTTTTGAGAGCGGGCGGCTTCAATCCCAAGGAAATAACCATAGTTGTCAAGGCGACGCCTAGGCGACAAGGCACCCTTTGAGGCTCGCCTCGCCCAATCGCCTAACAGTTTTCTACTTCCTACTATAAAATACTTTTTTATTCATTCTTTTTTGAGATTACAATTATAAAATAGACATTATTAAACTAAAATAATCATTTTGTGTGTTTATATACTAATTTCTTTTTATTATTTCCTTATTTATTAGGGTTTAATCAACAAAACATTAAAAATGCTGTATTGAACCCTCAAAGACTTAAAAATCTGAACCAATAAGTAAGGAAGAACTAAAAATTTTATCTAATCAGCACATTTTCCTCTTCCATATCTTCTTCTTCTTCTTCTTCTTCTTCTTCTTCTTCTTCTACCAATACTTTTTATTTTCTTCTTTTCCTATAACAAAACTAAGGGTTCAGCCCCTATATTTTTTGAATTTTATTTTCCTTCTTCCTTTTCTTCTCATGAATATGTTGATTTTCTATACTTTAATATGAAATTTATACTTTTCTTACGAAAACCATGAATAATTATTAAAGAAATATGGTTATGGTACCTAGGGAACTACCCTAGGATCTATTTTTTAACATAAAAAAATTCATCGCCTAGGTGC
This sequence comes from Nelumbo nucifera, assembly GCF_000365185.1. The sequence continues at coordinate 90,943 of NW_010729318.1, forward strand.
CCCCTAGTCGCCTAGCCTCGCCTTGGCGCCTTGAAAACTATGGAAATAATGTAACGGACCTAGATCATTCACCTCAAATTGAGTGGCTAAGAATTTCTTCAACTTCTGTATTTTAGTCTTCCAGTCTCCTGTAACCACTACGTCGTCAACATACAAAATTAAAATTGCAATTTTCCCTTCACCTTTCTTCACAAACAGAGTATGATCTGATTGGCATTGTTTGAACCCCATCTGGTGTATAGCTAAGTGAAACTTACTAAACCAGGCTCGAGGTGATTGTTTCAACCCGTATAATGATTTTTTTAACCTACACGCCTTTTGCTAACTGCCTTTGGCACAAAAGCCTGGAGGTTGAGTCATGTACACCTCCTCTAGGTCACCATTCAAGAATGCATTTTTAATATCCAATTTGTGAAGTTCCCAATCAAGATTGGCTGCCAGTGAAAGGAGGATTCTGATAGAATTCATCTAGGCTACTGGAGCAAAGGTCTCTACATAGTCTACTCCATATACTTGTGTAAACTCTTTGGCCACCAATCTGGCTTTGTACCTTTCTATCATACCATCAGCCCTATGCTTCACTGTTGCATCCCACCGGTTCCTTTCCTTCAAAATAATCTACCAACTCCCAGGTGCCATTTTTGTGTAAGGCATTAATTTCTTCCTCCATTGCATCTGTCCATTTAGGTTTGGATAAAGCTTCTACCACATTCTTAGGAACAGAAACACTATCAACGGAGGAAAGGAACACACAATATGAAGGTGAAATATGATCATAGAGCAGAAAGTGAGAGATGGGATGATTAGTAATACAAGATTGAACACCCTTTCTTTTAGCAATAGGAACACCAAGATCATTAATAACAAGGGAATCAATATCAAGAGGTTCAGGCATACCAATGGGAACAAGTGTACCTGTCTGATGATATTGTTTGCATAGTTTCAGGTTCCACGGCTCTTGACTATGTTGTCCCTTATGGCGGCGTAGGAAGACACGAAATGGAGGATCAGGAAGAAGAGGTAATTGAGTCTGAGTCTGGGTGTTTTTTTCCTCCTTAACCCTACTCTCCCCCTGGGGAGAAACCAAGAAAAAAGATTGACTCTCAAAGAAGGATACATCCATAGAGACATAGTACTTGGGTGAGGCAGGGTCATAGCAACAATAACCCCTTTGAGAAAAAAAGGTAACCAAGAAAAACACAAGGAATGGCACGAGGATCGAGCTTATTGCGAGAAGGGGACAAGTTATGAACAAAGCAACGACACCCAAAGACACGAATTGGAATAAGGGATAGAGGAGCCATAAGAAACAAAAGTTGATGCGGGGCCTTATACCTTAGTAACCGAGATGGCATACGATTGATGAGATATGCAACAGACATAACAACATTCATCCAAAAGCGTTTTTAAAACATTTACATGGAGTAATAAACCACGAGCTACTTCGAGAAGATGACGATTTTTCCTTTCTGGGGTGTCCTAGCATAAGATCTCCGACGAAGAGATCCACATGAAGCAAAGAACTCCGTGAGATCACTATGGAAGTACTCCTTTGCGTTGTCCAACTGGAAAATATGAATCTCAATTTGGAATTGAATAAAAATCATGCGTTGAAAATCTTTCATAATCATTGGCACTTCCTATCTAGACCGCATAGGATAAACACATGTATATCTAGAGTAGTCATCAATCAAAGTAATGAAATACTTCCATCCAGTCTCAAAAGGTAGAGTAACAGGGCCCCAAACATTAGAATAGACAATATGAAACAGAAATTCAGATCATTTATTTCTTAAAGGAAACAAATTTTTACAATGTTTGCTCAATTGACATGTCTGACACTGTAACTCACCAACTAACAAAGACTTAAATAACTCAAGAAACATAAGTTTTATAGACTCGAACGAAAGATGACCCAGACAACTATGCCATAAGTAGGCATGACTCTCACTAGATGAACTTAAGGACTCTGTAGCCACAAGACCGGCTTTATTCTCCAACATGTAGAGACCATCCACCATGCTTCTTCTACCAATGTCTTCCTCGAGGCCAAATCCTAAAACATACACGAAGAAGGAAAGAAGGTCACTGAACAATTCAATGAGTGAGTAATACTGCTAATGAAAAGTAAATTAATAGGTAATTTAGGAACATGCAACACATTAGAGAGGGTAAGACCGAACGGAAGGGAGATGATTCCTTGACCGGCTATGGTGGAGAATAATCCATCAGCTAGTCTCATCTTATCTCTCCCAGAGAGGATGTTATATGCCTGGAATAAAATCGACTTACCAGTCATGTGATTTGAGGCTCCAGAGTCAATTATCTAAGGAGAATCAAATGTATGAAATGACACATGGAAAGCAGTGGCAGTGTTACCAGATGTAGACGCAAAGGAAGTAGGAGTAGGGCCATAATCCATTTGGCGAAGTGTCCTACCATATAATTCCAAGTGGTCACGAAAGGAGTTGATAATTTCTTCCTTTGGGTCAGAACCAGAGTGTCGCTCCTGGGGTACCATGGGATAATCTCTTGAGATGCCACATTTGCTAAGTTATATTTCTTCTAACTCTGTTGGATTGGCTTCTTACTCTGATCAGATGCTAATTTCTTACTCAATTCCTGAGCCATTTAGGCTTACCATGGAGTTCCCATATTTTACAAGTTGTTTCAGCCCACATAAATGTCTTCCTTACTTGTGGCAGCATGAAAACCAAGAACCATGACATCACCATACTATTTTCTTGGTTCCACCTATCATGTTCAGCACTTCCAGACTTTGGTTCCTTAACTTTACCATTGATATACCCTATTTTCCCCCTAGCAGTAATGTAAAGTTTAATTCCCATAGACCATTCAAGGTAGTTTAGTCCATCAAAGGGAATTACAACCAAGGGAAAACTCATATCCATCCCCCTACTCATTCCGTTTTGACCTCCTGAAATCCCAGAGGTTGCAGAATTCTTAGAGGACACGATTCAAGAACACTTTTCAGTTTCAACACACATTAAGATCCCTCCTAATACCCAAAAAAGGTCCAAAAAAACACACTAGAGATGCAGTTCACATGCACACACTCTGGTCTGGATACAATCTGAACACAGACCAGCTCCAATTCTCTTAAAAAAAATTCAGGTTGATTTCAGCACTGCACAAGTTTTACAGTCCCAGTCCACCAATTTTCCAAATCACCTAAACACACCAACTACTAGAAGAGATCACAAAGCAGTGAAGTCACACCAAAACTTGGTAACAGGTCATTCGTGACCTACAAGTAACCCATTCTCAGGTACAGGATCACATGATCCACAGAAAAGAGGTCTGAACCTCACAATTCCTCTTACTACATTCAACTGTCTTGTTTCATAGGGATTTTCTTGGTACATGATCAAGGAAAAAAAAAAGTAAAGCAAACTTGTATCAGTCATAGGTCAACTTCTCTGATCTCAGTTGAAGAAGACAGCAAGGTAAAGAAGAAAGAACTAGTTCGATCTGCTCTCAGACCCAGTAGAACCACTCTGATGCCATATTAGCAGAAGAAAAGAGAAGAAATAAGGAAGAAGAAGAGAAGAGAGAGAGAAGATAGAGAGGAGAAGAGATGAGAAAGGTTTGGAGAGTTCTAATCTGTCTGGCAGCGCCAGCTTATGTTATTATATATAGGGTGACCATAAATAAAAGAGAAAAGACACTTGTGCCTCTGCTGTAGTCAAAGTACATAAACAAAGGAAAAAAGGCTATTTTAACCAGACCTAACAGGCCCTAGCTAAGCAGAATACAATCATAAATATAAAGAAAAACATTCCAACACCTCCCATGAATCTTTAAGATTTATCATATGTTTGCCGGTTCCTTTGGATAAGAGCAAGGTGTTAGTGGAAGCGGATTCCTTAATTAGCCAACAAAGATCATTGGGATGAAAATGTCATAAATTTCAGGCTAAGTAGTACATTATTTTTATTTATAAAGAAAGCTCATGCTAAAGACAGCAAAATAGGATACAGAAGTTACACAGGATGGAGGAGAAAAAACAAAACAGAATCATGGGAGATACAGTAAATATCCCAAACCCAACCAACTACTCAGCAAGAAACTATTAAATGCCACAACACAGAATTGCTATGCATTTTAAGGGTACTCCAGGAAAGGAGATCATGTATACAGATCATGGTCACTTGAAATTGGAAGCATTCATAGATGTAGATTATGCAGATTGTCTTGATGATAAACATTCTACATCTGGCTATCGTACATTCTACATCAAGCATGGAAACAAATATATATTAATGGCTCATGAAGTGTCAAAATTATTGTGGTTGAAGATTTTGCAAGAAGAATTAAGAGTTGTTTTGGAACAACTCATGTGACTTTATTGTGATAACAAGGCATCCATCAACATTACTCAATCCCATCCAATGTTGGCCCCAGTTATCTGGGGTCTTGGGGCAGTGGAGTTAATATGGAACTATAACCTTTAGCATTTTCCTGAACTAAGTGACAGTTCTCAGACTCAAACTCAACTTCCCATCTTGTCAGCCCAAGATTTTACCATTACACCAAGCAATGACCTCTACTTGTGCTCACCACCAGGAAAAAAATTATATGCCGTTTTCACCAATGTGGAAAATTACAAGAAAAAATAAATATTAACTAAATTTGCAATGGATTATATGCCATGAGAAGTATAGAGTTTTATTCTCAATTCTCAATGAATCAACTATATATGGACAAAATTGGATACATGCATTGGACATTAGGTTATAACTCAAAGCAAGAGAACTGAATCTAGTTTTCAAACTGTCATTTGTAAAATTTAATTCCTATTAAGTTGCTTGGGCAGTGGAGACTGATAAAAGAACAGTACCAAGCCATTTAATTCCTATTAATGCCTTGGTAAGGGAATATAGTTTTTCAATCTTATCTATCAATTCTGAAAGTTAATTCCTATCAATGTTTTAAAAGTGCAAGGTGCAAAAAAACCACAAAGGGCATTTTGGGCCTGAGGCACAGGCAAGGCATGTGCCTTTTTGAAGTAAGGTGCAAAATTTAAAAAACAATGCAATAAATGTAAAAAAATTCAAAATAAATTAAGAAATATTAAACATAATATTAATTAAAAAAATTGTTTTGATCGATAGTATTAATTAAAAAATCAATTTTAAATTTTAAACTAAATGCTTTATAAAATCCTAATATCTCAAATTAAAATACATAAACATAACATATAAAACATATTTAAAGTGAAAATGCAAAAATAAAATAAAACATATTTGAGTACATCAAACTTTAAATTTCTTTATATCATTCCTAATTCTACAAGCCGCTTCTATACCAAGCCCCTTGAGGCAAGCCCAAATAAGTCCATCTTAGGGTTTTAAATTTTTAATTCCTACCGAAAACGATTTTATAATTTTAATTATCTTTTAAAAATATCTTTTATGAGGATGAATGAATGACTGAACAACATTAGCAAATAGGGGGTTCTCCCAGCTACCATGCTTAAAAAATGCAAAAAAAAATGCAAAAAAATGCAAAAAATTAAAAAAAAGGTGCACGCCTGGGCTGATGTGCAATGCACACCAGACGCACACATGCCTCTTTAAAGGGGCTGCGCCTGGGCCTAGCCACCTAGATGAAGCATAGACACTGAAATGCACCTCACCTGTTTGCCTAGGCACACCTTTTAAATCACTGATTCCTATTAAGCTACCTGGGCAGTGGAGACTGATAAGAGAACATTAACCAACTCAGTGAGTAGCCTTATACAAAATGCATCTATTATAGTAAAATAATTTCAATACAAACACCAGATGGACAACCATAACCACAAGTAAACTAGAAACAATAATAACATCATATGATTCTAAACACACAATGACAATAGGCCCATAATTATTTAATCAATGTAATAGGACTACAATTATAAGGAATGAGATAACAACAATATACCTTATATTGACTGATACGTCGCCTCAATTTCTGTTTGTTGACTTCATTATCTTTAATGTCAACAACTTCTTCTTGCCCAAGCTCAAAATCATCAATGATCTCCGGAGCATCCACTTGATCCACAAAAATTTCATCTTCAACAGTACTGGAAAATCAGTGTTAGGACACTGCAAGATTGAAGATATATGTACAAACTCAATATAACACATCAGAACAACATATCCAGATTTGACAAGACAGCAGAGACAAGCACAAGATTGAACTTTTCTTATCATCTTATACAAGCACTGCACAAAGAGAAATCTATTTTTGAAATAGAGTTATAGAATAAAGAAAAAAAAAATCTCTCAGACAGTAGTAATCTCCAGCAAGTAGAGAACTCAATTTAGTCTACACTAAGGATGGGAAAGAGTAAGGTCCTACAGGGTGTATGCAGTAAGTAAATAAGGGGAATTAAGAATTTAAACATGTATGTCCAAAATTGTTTGTCGTTTGGGCACCAGTGAGTTGTCTAATTCATGAATTACTGGCAGTGGGCTTTGGGCTGAGAACTTGCTGCTGATCTGCTTCTTGAGAGATAACACGAGGAAGACCAAATGGATGAGGGACCCATTTGAGAAGTTAAATACAAGCCAATCCATTGAAGCACCTTGGATTGTCCATAAATTTTGGGTGATAATTTAAGGTTTGAGAGAGGTCTTCCAATAAGGTTGGAGCCTAGAGTAAACCCATTCACCCACTCAAAATCAAAACCCATATTCATTTGACTGTACACCCTTCTCACACAAGATTGAGATTCTTTGAGATGCTCAAACAGTGCATGAAGAATCTCTTCTCTTTCCATTCTTTGTCCACTGCTTCCATTGACATTTATCATCATCATTATCATCTAAGCCTTATCCCAATTATATGGGGCAGCTACATGAATCCTGTTTCACCATTCTGTTCTGTTTAGTTTAGTGTCATATCCATTGTTAAATTTTGGGCATTTATGTCATTTCTTACAACATCAACCCATGTCCTTTTTGGTATGCCCCTAGCCCTTCTAGCCTCTTCAACTTGCAACAGATAGCTTCTTCTCACAGATGCAATAGATGATCTTCTATGCATGTGACCAAACCATTTCGGCCTACTTTCTCTCATTTTATCACCTATGGAAGCTACTCCTAGGTTCCTTCAAATGACATTTGTGTGTAACCTATTGGAGCTACTTCTTTGTCAAAGTATGGACATTATTTTGTAACAAAATTCAGCCTCTGGAATCCATTTTACTCAATCTTTCAGCTTGGAGCTTGTTAAACATCTAAACACACCATTATCTAGTTAACCACCTTCACTTGCCCATTTATTTATGGATGGTAAGAGGAACTAAAGTTGAAGACGGTCATTCCAAAACATTCTTGTGAATAGGAGCAGTTAAGGCAAGGATGGTTTGGACACCTCCCATTGAAGATTGGTTGGAACTAAACTTTGATGGGAACAGTCAAGGCAACCCAGGTCCATCTGGCATAGGAGAGGCTGTAAGAGACAATGAAGGAAATTTAAGAGCCATCTTTTCAGGACCAATGGGAAATGGAGACTCCTAAAGGCAGAACTATATGCAGCCCAAGAAGGCATCCAGATTGCAAAAGAATTAGGCGTGGAGAAATTGATGATAGAAGGGGACTCCAAGGTGGTGGTGGGTTGGCTAAAAGACCCAGATTCAGTGATTTGGTGTTACAGAAATGAAATGAAGATGTTCAAATGGCTAACACAACAGAAGATTTTAACTATACAATGGGTGGTAAGGGAGGCCTATGCACTGGCTGATTCTCTAGCCAAGCAAGGGGTAACTAGGGATCAGATGTACTGGGCCCATTTGTAAATCTGTTGTATTTCTTTGTTAAAGAGTGAGACTGCACCTCACGCCTCCCACTCAGATGCTTGTAACAGATGCTATCCTTTGATTCTAATGAAAATTGATGAAATTTATTTATAAAAAAAAAGGGGAATATGGATCAGGGCATATTGAGCAACCTAAATACTTCTTCAAAGATCACTTGGGCTACACTAGCAGCTGCACATGGATGGATGGGAATAAGGATGAAGTGTGCATGTTGGAGTTGGACAGCCAGTCCACCATCATTGGACTTGATAGCTGGATTACAATAGCAGCTTCAGTAGTCCAGCTGGAAATAAATACTCCAACTTGTGACATTGGCATGTGTCACACTGCCAATAAAAGAAAATTTCATTAAAAAATGAAACAGAGAGAGTACAAGTAGTTGTAATAAGAGATGACAACAGCAGAAATACAACAACTTTTACCCCCCAACTCAGACTAATAACCAACCAAACTGCATACACAAATAATCAATCAATTCCTAATATAGATACAAGCTTCCTGTCATACAGAACCATGGGCATAATAGAACAACCCAAAACATCAGTCATATAAATGAGGTTTCTGTATATCTGCAAACGTTCATCAATCTTTTTCAAACAGCCCTTTACTTTCTATTCAGAAGAACCACCCCTGCCCCCATCCCAATAACTCCTCCCCCACACCCCCTCCCCCCGCTGACACTCCTTGATAAGATCTTTAATTTATTGTCATGTGCATTTCCAATAGAAAATAGCACAGATTCGATGCAATATCTCATGGTATCCTTTATGTGTACTACAATAAATGTACTACAACAAATTTCCTTGATAATGATGGGAATGAGAGGAGAGTCTTAACTCAAGTAAATACAAGTTTTGAAGAGTGAATTGTTGAAGATAGAGGAATTCTTCCTGATCCCAGCATGGCTATCGTCTTGGGCTGTCTATCTGAAATCTTCCCACCACCTACCTTGGTCTTCTCTTGGGAGCCAAAAGCAGCTCTAAGAAGATCTGGGATCCAGTTATTGACAGATTTGACAAGAAACTGGCAATGTGGAAATCTAAATATTTATCAAAGGGAGGCAAGCTCACTCTAATTAAGTGTATTGTCTTCATTCATTCCCAATTTATTACCTATCATTATTTCAGATCCCTGCCAGTGTTGCAAAGCTTCTAGAGAAGAAAATGAGGCTCTTCTTATGGGCTGGGTGGAAGAACAGCTTCAAGTTTAATTTGGTAAGATGGAAATCTGTGTGTAAATCAAGGAGAACTGGAGGTTTAGGAATCAAAAATATTAAAGCTGTTAACAAGGCTCTACTTGGTAAATGGTGCCGGAGATTCAGCAAAGAGAGGAACAACCTCTGGAGAAGAATCATCGCAGATAAGTGTGGGCTCATAAATCTAGGGTGGGACTCAGGTCCTGGTCTTCTCCCAAGGGGATGAACCTTGTGGGGCAATGCTGTCTCTATCTTCCCTGGTGGGACTCAGGTCCTGGTGTGGGACACAGCTCTAAATGAAAGGTTTCCCCTCTCTCTTATCGCACGGGATAAAGATGCTGTAGTGGAAGACTGTTTTGATTTGATGAATGGTGAGGTTATATGGAGCCCTACTTTCAGAAGAAATCTTAATGATTGGGAAATAGGTCCACTAACAAATCTTCCAAGTCATATTCACAGTTTCAAGCCCAACCCACAGTCAGATGATGAAAGAATTCGGGCTTGGGAGGCTTCTCACACCTTCTCCTCTAAGTCTTTCTACAACAACCTTGTGGCTGGTGAGGAAGGAGACTTCCCTTGGACTTTAATCTGGAAATCCCACGCTCCTTCAAAAGTAGCCTTCCTGGTTGGACTGCAGCACTTGATAAGTGCCTAACTGCAGATCAGCTGCTCAGAAGGGGGATGCAGCTTCCTAGTTTCTGCTGTCCTTTCTGCAATGAAGCTCCTGAAACCTCTAATCACATTTTTATTCACTGCAACTTCTCTCAGCAGCTCTGGGGAATGGCTCTTTCCTGCTTTGGTGTTTCTTCTTGCCCACCTGTTTCAGTCCTACAGCTGCTTCAGGGGTTGACCCTTGAGGGTCTGAATGTAAGACACAAGATGCTTTGGAAGATTTTTCCAGCTGCTATCCTTTGGGCCCTTTGGAAGGAAAGGAATAGCAGGATTTCTGACAATCTTTCCAATGACATAGTTTCAGTTCAGTCAAGAACAAAGTTATATGTTTTCTATGTTCCTGGTTAAGTGTACAAAGAGCTTTCTTTGGTTCAGCTTTTTCCTTTTTTGCAAGTTGGACCTTTCTTTATTTGATCTCTCAGATCTTTTTGTAAATTCCCAATGTACAAGTTCTCATTGTACATGGGCTGATATATTTGGTTTTCTTTGCAATACAATACTTTTCCTACTTCAGAGAAAAAAAAAATACAAGTTTTGAAGAAGAGAACCTCTTTGGTATTCCACCCCACAGCTTCACCTTCTTGGCCCCACTTCACTGACCTTCGTAACTAATCACAAGGTAGGTCTCTCTAGATTCTTTTTAGGTTTGATTGTTTGTTTGACTAGGTTGCTAGATGAATTTTAATAATCAAATCATATTAACAAATAGAAAATACAGTATGAAAATTAATATATAAATAGTATGACTCAATAAACCAGTTTTTTTGTAATAAATAGTATGAACAAATAAACCATGACCCGTAGACCAGGTTGAACAGTTCAACAGTTTAAAACATCCAAGCTAATTGGGATTTTGCATATTAAAGGGTTTGGAGTTGAACCAGACTGCCTTGGCCTCCAGGTGACAAGTCAAATGGTTCAACCATCCAGGTCAACAATGGGATGAAACAATTAGTTTGCATTGGACAATGCCTTTTTTGTAGGTACTTTCCTTCATATAAGTAGTATCCTGTTTATGTGGATCCATGAATGTAACCCAAGAGTCGATCTTCAAAGAAAATTATTTTTAAGATATTTGAAAAGCAATTCCTTTAAGACTGATCTTTATAGAACAAGTAGGAAATTGTTGTACTTTTCCTGAAGGTGATCGAATAGTTTTTTAAGAGTTTGACAAAACTGGATTGCTTTACCTAATTCGTAGAAATAGAGATTCACATGCATAATGAAGTGTAATCAAATCAAGATTTCTCAATCCTTCATGGTTTAGGATTGAATAAAGTTCTATTGAAGGGATTGTCTCTCCTCTCATTTGTGCATTTTTCTACACTATTTCTCCATCGAGCATAGCCTAAGGATGAGGAAAGATGAGAAAAAACATTCTCAGTGACTCAGTGTTTCAGTTTAAAAGCAACATACATGAACAACATAGATCACATGTATGCAAGAGAAAGATCAACTTATAACTTAAGCTTCTCAGTGTTTGACCAAAACCTTGCATTTTTTGTAACTTTGTATTTCAAGCAGGATAATTTCAGCTTCCACCAAAACGTTCCAATGGAAATTTAAAACCACAGCACAAACATTGTAAATTTCTCCTATATGGTGTTACTTGCACATATTCATGAGCCAAAGTTAAGGTGTCACAATGACTATGCATACTCTTGCTCCTTAATCCTACCAAAGCACTGCATTTGTCCATCTCCGCGCAACAAACAGGGGAGTGAATGCACCATAAAGCAACAATAATCAGGTTGTTCAGTTTTTCAGATGAATTGATTAAGAAATTCACTAAAGCTCAAAGAATGCAATTTTTCATTCCAATAAACAAACACAACGTCTGGAATTCAGCTCATTCCAACTCACTAATAATAAGAAAAAGAAATGTAATCAATTGATCGATTAACCAGCAAGAATCAGTGAAGTAAAAAAGAAAGGTGGCTTGATAGATAGTAAATAAGTTTAAGTAGACATCTTACCCGACCATGGTCATCTTTACAGAGGATTTGAGGGGAAGTTCGGAGAGAAGAACGGAATCGTCAGCGAGCTTGGGGCCGACTTTAGGGTAAAGGAGCTTCTGGCGTTTCGGGAGCACTTTCGTGAGTTCACAGATCCGCCGCTTCAGCTCCCCAACGCTGTCGTCTCCACAGACTCTCGCCGTGTATTCCTTCCCACTCCATCGCACCGTCAGAGTCAGCTCCTCATCCGACAAAGACGATGATGCCATCAACAAGCTCGCTACTCTTCCTTCCGTCAGGGTTTCAGAATCTCACACCGCCGGCGCTCTAGCCTGCCAGTAACTCCGCTCAACTTTTCAGTCTTCAGTCCTTAGTAGTTAGTACTCATTCGTTGGGCTTTCGTTCTTTCGCACGTTATTGGAGTGATATAGGACTTGTGTTTGGTATGGCTTTGTTAAAAGAGGCAGGAGTCAGAGCTATAGTTTGGGTGGGTCTAACCCGAGAACGATCCGGTTCAACCAAAATTTTTATGCAGGTTGGGTTTGAGTTTTCAAACTTGCAAGTTGGGCTTAGATAAAAAATGAAATTAGGTTTAACCTAAATTCAGGTTGGACTTGAGTTGAGGGCTCAGGTAGTCTGAGCCCGATCAGACCCAATCTGACTTGAGTTAAAAGCTCAACATGCTCAAAGCCCAAAGCCTATCCCAGGCTCTATTTGGGCTTGGGTTGGTAAACTCGATCTTAACCTTGAGTTGGGCCAAACCTGAGCTCAAGTTTGAGATTTTGGATTGGGCTTGGGCTGACTTTCAAATTGATCCAATCCATCTAAGTTGCATCTCAATAAGGAGCACTGTGACAAAGACCCCCTACACTTTTTTTTTTGTGAGAAACACCTTTTGTACTTTGGCTGTTAGACAAAGACCCCCTTGTTAGCAATATGTCAATTGACTTAAAAAAGGATTCTCATTTGACCATTTAAAGTTTTCTAAATGCCCAAATTACCTTTTCTAATTTATTTTATGAAACTTATCCAAACACCAGATGCTCTATAGTCTAAATCATGGCAGCATCTTGCGGTGCTATGAACTTATAAGCAAGTTCACCGGAGACAAGAAACAATCACTGTACTTGATCGGCTCTATCAACTCCTGGTTGCTATGAAAATTACGACATCAGCCCTTTGATACGCAATAGAGATTTCCTATACATGTTGTATGAAATCATAGGACACCTTCTCCATGTAAATTCCAAATCTATGTTGGCTGCTTCAATTTCTAGTGTAAATTCAATCTCCAACACCTTCTCCGTGCCATATCCTTCTTAATCTATCTCATGTATTTGTTATAACTCTGAAACGCCTAGCATTTAGCACTGATGAAAATGGGTTAAACCCCATACATTTCCAAATCTTTGATCGTAATCATTAGGTGTAGGTTTACTTCCATCTTAAGGCCACATTTGAAAGTAGAGTGCAAAACCTTATATTTTGTATTATTTTATATGTATTTGTATTTATATTGTAACATAATGTCATTGTCCTTTAAATAATCCCTGAATTCATCGAAGAGATATTCATCTCATCGATCTGATCAAAGGGTTTTGATCTTTCTTCCCAATTATTTATGGACTTCTTGTCTAAACTCCTTGAACTTTTCAAATGATTCAGGTTTATGTCTCATTAAGTACACGTAACCATGCCAAGAATAATCATCGGTGAAAGTTATGAAACAACAGTGTGTTGGTTCTATGTCCTAACACTCATAGGACTACATGTATCAGTATGTATAAGGTCATGTGTGCCTATAGTTTTTCAAACTTACCTATAAATGGCATTTTTGCCATTTTGCCTTCAAGGCAAGGCTTATAAGTTGGTAGATCTTCCACAGCGAGAAAATCTAGAGGATCATCATTCACCAATCTTGTGATAAGTTCTATATTAATATGGCCAAGTCGGTAATGCCACAGGAACGTGGGATTAACTATATCATGTGTTCTTTTCAGGGGGATGTGTTCCGATACAGTTCCAGTCACATTTGTTTTTAGAGAATGATAAAGAATATAAAGACCATTCTCAATTTCTCCGTAAGGAATTTGTTATTCAATTTATTTGTAATCTTATTACTAAACAAAATAAAATAACCATTCTTACACAATTTAGAAACTGAAATCAAATTTATTCTAAGTAAAGGTACATAAAGACAATCTTTTAATGTAACAATTCATTCTCTAAAAATTAAGTCTATTGTTCCTATAGCAGTAACTGCAACAATTGTAGTTGTCCCCAAGTAAATCACAACCTTGTCATCATTCAGCCTTCTGCTTTCTTTGAACCCCTGCAATGTGTTACATGCATGAGTAGAAGCCCCAAAGTCAATACATCAAGATGTAGAAGTGACCAACATAGTGGTCTCTATGACAAGATATTCGAAATTACCTTCTTTGTTCTTGCGAGATTTCAGATACTGAGGATAATTCCTCCTTCAATGCCCAGTTTGCTCGTAGAAGTGACATTCATCAAATGACTTGTTCTTACCCTTCCTTTTCTTTCTATCAGTTTTGCCACCTTCAACAATCATGGCTACCGGCTTGTCCTTCTTAATTAGTTCTTTAGCTCTTTGCAACATATTGTTGAGCTCCTACAAACTAACTTTTAGTTTGTCCATGTTATAGTTCATGACAAATTGATTGAAGGATGATGGTAGAGAGTTCAAGACGACATCAGTCTTGGTGTCATCATCAAGTTGGGAGCCAGGAGCCTCCAATTCATTTATATAACCTATCATCCGCATGACATGGTCATGAACTGGTTGGCTTTCAGTCATCCTCCTGGTCATCAACAGTTTGAAAACATTTTGTCTTGCAGAACAATTATGCTCCTCATACATAGTTTTTAGACTATCTAGGATATCTTTACATATATCAATTTTGTCAAATTGTCTCTGGATAGAATTATCTAAGGAGGCTATGACATAACACCGGGCAAGAGAATTTTTCTATTCTCATTCCTGATATTCCCTCCTTGCCTCAGAAGCCCTATCACCTGGACGTTCCGATGTTGGGTTTTTGGCAACTTTGTCCAATTTCTCTTATGTGAACAGTATGTTTAGGTTACGGAACCAGTCTGTATAGTTGGGTCCTTTCAATTTGTTGCCATCTAACAATTTAGTGAACTATCTGTGTGCCATTTCTGATAAAGGCATGATTAATTAGTCAACAACCACAATATTGTTTCATGTTATCTTTCATAGAATGGACTTTTATCTATGTTCCATCTCCATTTGTTCATCACTGAGATTTCCCTCTGATCTCAATGACGAGGACACAGTTCATGTCCCTAGAAAATGTGGAAAATCACATAGGTGCATGAGGCCAACTGTTTTAGCTGCATAACCCTACCACTTTCTATAAATGATTGCATATCCACCCATCCAATGAGCTTTCCATTTGGCCTCCATCAGACAAGGTTCATTGTCATTTTAGGTTAAACATTTCTGTCTAGTAAATGCAGACTCATCATATCGGGAGCCCCAAGGTACTGTGAAAGAGTCTTCCATTTTACGATAGCCCCCTCCTACTAGTCTATGACGCCCCTATCATCTCATGAAGCAATCCTACTGACTATCTCAATGAAATGGATAGTCCAATTTTATGGTGCATCTCCACCCACCAATTCAGCCCGTTTTCATGCTAATAACAAAAGGCCTTTAGAGAAATCATCTTATGATATTCCCTATCCCATTGCACTTATATTAACCATGAGGGGATGTGTATATCAGTCCATATGTCATATTTAGGTCATACTATAGTGACTCCCACCGACTTTAATAAAGTCAGATTCAAATAGGCCCTTAATGGGCTAGGGTTCCCGCGATGTTCCCTCTTGGGGAGGAAGCTATAGAGGGGACCCATTATAAAAGGAGATCATTTAATGATCCATGGGCATCATAGAAATTATGTGCGTTCATTCATGATGTTCATAGAGAGCCACATAAGTCAATACATGGCCCAAGTACTTATGGCCCATGAACGAATCACATCCATTCAATACATCACATACACATACACAATTGATACATATCAATTTAAAACTTGTAAAACACATATCCATTTAGATTAACACATGATTATCCCATCAATTGACCAAATTATCTAATAATTTTATCCTAGTATATGGGCTAAACTGCAAAAAACAGTTCGGCTCATATAGCAGTCCATGCTGAAATGGGCTAGTCTTGCTTTGGTCTAACATAAAAGGGGTTTTCAAGTATGGGACGAATTGGTTCATGCAATGGGCTATCAAACCCCTGGCCTAAAATGACTTTTGAGTCACTTAAACCGTGATCCAAGAGACAGTGATCAGACCTCAAAGAACCATAGGTTCGGCCCAACAAGATTGGACCAAAACTAGGTCAGATCGTTATAGGGTTTGGTGTCTAAGACATGCATCAATTCACATAGGTAATGATTTGAAATTCTCAGTTATGATTCACATAGGTTTAATAACTGAAATTCTCAGTTATTTCAACAAATAATCATAAATAAATGGTTAGGGTTGATAGTGTAATGATCTGAATCCAATTCGGACAAAAACTGCATCCCTGCGAAACTGCAATCTACACATCAATCTCCATCTGCAATCTCAGTCTTCTCTGCAATCTCCAGTGATTTCTCTGATGTAAAAAAATAGAAAAACCCTAACTTCTATTTTTTACATAAGAAAAACCTAATACATTGTTTCTAGAAAAGAAAAATAATTAATTATAGACCAAATAATCAAATTAATAAATTTAGTGTGCACTGATCTTGCCACTATCAAGAGTTCGATCTCCATCACACTTTCAACCTAAGATTTCAACAATCCATAATAGAACAATTCTATAATATATCAAAATTTCAAATCATTGTCTCATTCTGAGAACCAAATTCTTAGACTTTTTCGCTAACTACTCAAATTGGCTAAACTAGTTCTTGTGGATTTGAGTTTTGGTTCAAATCCAGTTTGGTTCAATCCAAGGGCTGAACCTAGTGCTCTGATACCATTGTTGGAAGGGTTAGGATCCATCATATAGATGGCCGAATCATGCTAGATGGCAGGGAAAATTTTCAAAAATTTCCTAATCCTTCTAGGAATCGAATTCCCTATGTTTGAAAAACTGCATTTTTCAGGATCGATCTTGCACTGAACTGGACCCTATTTGAAACTAATCAAAGAGGGAGATGTATACTTGAAACAGATACCACAAACGCAGATCCCAAGATGGAAGTTCACATCCAATTCAGTCCTAAAATTATCCTCTACTAAATATGACACAGTATGTAGGTGAAGTTGATTCAGCAACACGATTTTCAGAAAACTGCAACCCAATTGCTTGGATCGAACTAGGAATGTGAGCCTGAAGTTCCTCTAAATTTTTCTTGCAAAAATCAGAAGAAAACTGATCTCTATTAGTCCTTGAAATCCTAGGTCGTGATAGAGTTTCTTAGAAGACAAAAGAGAAGAAGAGAGAACAAGAAAGAGTGGTGTTCTAGTCTACTTCGCCCTCTT
This sequence comes from Nelumbo nucifera, assembly GCF_000365185.1. Next base: position 108,140 of record NW_010729318.1, read on the forward strand.
CTTCTTTTAATTCTTTATGGAGCACTTATCTTAATCAAATTAAGAGATAGTACAAATCTAATTTGGATCTGTCTCTATTAAGAGATACGCTTTATCCTCTTAAGAGGATGGATGCTCCATATCCATTTCCAAACCCAGATTCAACACAGAGCACATGACAACTTGTCATGTGGTAACATACTTAATCTTATTAATTATGGGCCTTAAGCCCATTTGCTTATGATTTTGCATGACCAACTTAGGCTGATTTGTATGGCATGGGACTCCATAATGACCTCACATAAGCCCACATGGGTTTATCCCAGCCTTTGTGAAAAGGCTTGGCCGAATTCACTACAAAATGCAGTGAACCCTTGAGCATATCACTATGGGCTCAATATGGGCCCAACATTTATACTTAAATGATCATTGAATTCAACCATATGAAGACCCAAGGATAATAGACTTAGGTAAGATAAAGTCCATCAAGTAATCAGCCCTTAATGGTCTCTTACACTTAATTAACTCTTAATGGCACAATCTTTTCTTTCCCTCTTCCTGGGTGTGAAAAGCCCTTAAGGAGCAAAGGGGCGAGTGTCTACACATCCTACCCCCTTTTTATCCAAGGCCTCCCACACTCCTACTCGAAGGAGAGAGATGATAAAGTCATGAAGGATACAACCCACCATGAACTTCCCTCTAAGTTGAATTCATAAGCCCCTAATCCGAATAGGATGCATGCATTAGTTTATACAAGAAGAAAAACATAAATGACTAGACAATAATAGGAGGACTGAATTCACACATAACATCTTCATTCATTCTCAAACAAAATTAACTATAAAAGTAAGATAAAGGTAATAGAAGTTAAATAAAAACACAGACATTTTCAATGAGAAAAGTTTGAAAAATAGACCAAAACAATAAAAAAATCAGCCATATTCCTTCATTTTTGAACAAACTAACCAACAAAATAAAATCATAGAAACTGACTTGAACATTTTTCTATTGGCCAAAAACATGTAAAAATAAATAAAAGAAAAATAAAAAGTGAAAAGAAAAGAAACTATAAATTCTATTGAAAAGTTACCTCACTTGTGGCTTTTCTCTAGGACTATTGGGAATGTTATGGGAAGGCTTTGATGGATGGACCGAAATAGGACTTCCCCTCTTCCTTCTTGGCCAAATATGATGGACTGAGATAGGTTCACCTTAGAAATGTGGAGGAGGAAGATAATGAGAAAGATGGAAGGAGCTTGAGGGAGAGGAGTAGAGGAAGAAGAAGATTAGAATAAGGAGATGGGTAGGGGAGGTGGATCGGTGGTGGGTAGAGTGAATGCAGAGAAGTGTCTTCTATTGAAGATGGGTCCTGTCTAATGCTGGGAGATAGTCAATGGAGTGAAGAGCCTTTGGTTGAAGATGTGTGAGTGTCGAATCTTAGGAGAGAGAGCTTTAGAGAGGGGCCATAGCTCTTTTTAAGTGAATTAGACTTCTAATTTTAGTCAAGAAAAAGCCATTCGGTTGGGAGCTAGCTATGATGGATTCAAAGGAGGAAGGGGAGCACCTAGAGACCCTTTGGGTTATTTAGGAGCCCCCCATATTGATTTCATACAAATGGATCTTTCCCTTCTTTTCCAAAAAATCTCTCTATTTTTTAAAGAACAAGAAACATACCTTCTTTGTACATGGTTTTGCCTGGAAGGAAAAGCTACATGGTTTTTTTAGGAAGCAAAAAGAGCTCTTCAAAAAATGGTAAGGGCACCTAGATCTTTCCAAAAAGCAAGTAAGCAATCTATGGTTGAGATTACACAAGGCTAGAAACAAGGAGATCTAATGGTTGAGGTTTCAACACATGGAAAAGGCCTCCTTGCAAATATTTTGAAACAAGATTATAAGTAGGGACTAGGTTGTAATTGTCAAAGGCCAAGAAAGGACATGGACGTCCTTGATTGAATTTGGGAGTTTTAAGAGAGATCCAATGGCTAGGTGGGTGACAAGTGTCAAGGGGGTTCTTGCAAAAAGGAAAGCAAAAGGGATTTCATGGGAAGGGGCTAGAAAAGAAATTTTGGAAACTTGAGAAGGGTGTAAACGAATGGATGTTTCAGATTTAACCCGACAAATGAGATCGTGGAAACATCCTCGATGGAAGGGTGAAATGGGCATTTTATGGCCTGTGCTTTCTAGACCACCGATTAAAAAGATAACAACGGGTTTGACTGGGTTTGGCAGTGACGGTCGGTAGCATTTTTCTTATATGGAGGGCAAAATGGTCATTTCAAGGTCCCAAGTTGGACTGATCGTCGATCGGGAGGCTGATAAAGATTTGGATAAGTTTTGTAGTGTCGATCTTGAATTCGGAAAGTATCGGGTGATAGGGGTGGTTGATTTAGAGTCTTTCTAGATGAAGGGTAAAATCATCATTTTAAGGTCCAAAATTGGACAGATCGTTGATCAAGGGGTTGAAAAAGGTTTAGATGAGGTTTGATGTAGGGGTGATCATGGGTCAGGCTTGATACTGGGCTAATGTCACTCATATATAAAACATTATATATCTATATATTAAATGACATAACGTGCATATAAACTTATTTTATACATTATATAATATAAAATATTACATATAATATAAATTATACATGTCATGTTATAATATTTATATATAAAATATATAATATAATTTAAAATAACATGTATACATATGTATACATTATACACAAAATGTGTAAGTTTAAATATATCCGGGTTGGGCCGGGCTTGAAGTATTAAGCCCAAGCCTGACCCTAAAATTTGCGGGCCTGATGTGGGCCTAGGCCCGGGCCGTGCCTGAACACAAAACCTAGGCCCAAGCCCCAAAATTTCAGGCCGGGCTTGTGCGGGCTAGGCTGAAATGATCACCCCTAGTTTGATGGTGGGGAATGGTGTTTCATAGTGTAGATCTTGAGTTTGGTGGGTATCGGGCGATGTGAGTGGTTCATTCAGAATCTTTTGGATGAAGGGGAAAATTGTTATTTTGAGGTTCAAAATCGAACGGATCGTCGATCGGGGGGTTAATAAGGGTTTCGATGAGGTTTGGTGGTGTTTCATAGTGTAAATCTTGATTTTGGAGGATATCGTGTGGTTAATTCGGAGTCTTTCTAGATGAAGGGTAAAAATCATCATTTTAAGGTCCAAAATTGGATGGATCGTTGATCAAGGGGTTGAAAAAGGTTTAGATGAGGTTTGATGGTGGGGAATGGTGTTTCATAGTGTAGATCTTGAGTTTAGCGTGTATCAAGCGATGTGAGTGGTTCATTCAGAATCTTTTTGGATGAAGGGTAAAATTGTCATTTTGAGGTTCAAAATCGTATGGATCGTCGATCGGGGGGTTAATAAGGGTTTGGATGAGGTTTGGTGGTGTTTCATTGTGTAAATCTTGATTTCGTAGGATATTGTGTGGTTAATTCGAAGTCTTTCTAGATGAAGGGTAAAATCATCATTTTAAGGTCCAAAATTGGATGGATCATTGATCAAGGGGTTGACAAAGGTTTAGATGAGGTTAGATTGTGGGGAATGGTGTTTCATAGTGTAGATTTTGAGTTTGGCGGGTATCGGGCGATGTGAGTGGTTCATTCAGAATATTTTTGGATGAACAACAAAATCAAAGAATTTATGGTTGAAATTTGGTGTGATTGGTTGTTTGAAGGTTTGATTTCATGTGATGTGGTCTGATCAAGTAACAAGTGTGGTGATGTGGCGTGATCGGGACCATCAAAAGGGACTCTTATGGATTTAACGGTGGATTTGAGGGTATTTGAGTTAAAATTAGGTTTATTGGAGTTTTGGCATGTTTTGAGGAAGTTGGTAAGGTTTAATTAGGCATATGGAGTCTGAAAAGTGGGTTAGAGAGGGGATCGAGCAAAAATTGGGTGTTGACACATGTGTTTGTGTTTTTATGCAGATCCAATCATGGTAAAAGATATAGCCTTTCCGTCTTTAAGCACGATGCCAGTTTGCTGGAATTCACAGGTGAATAGTGTATGGAATAAAGAGAGTACCACATTGGAAAGGAATGAGATGTGCAAAGGACTTATATACAAAAGTGGTCCATGTCTTTTTTGTGCAAATCCTACATGCATGCACATGTACAAGCCTCTTGGGTGCAAGTGTTGATAAATGTACATGGAGAGTATGGAGTTCCCAATGTGGAAGAGACTCACATGTAAGGGGAAGATTGGTTGGGATTCACATGTGAGTAGTATATGAAATGAAGAAACTCCCACATTAGAAATGAATGAGAGGTGCAAGGGACGTATATACAAGGGTGGCCCATGACCTAATAGCTTAGGCTTTTAGGTTGTAAGTGGTGTCTATCTCTTGTGTGTAAGTCCTATGCATGTGGACATATGAGCCAGCCCCCCCCCCTAATTTTGGTGACTCCCTTTAATACACAATAGGAATTCCAACGTATGAGAATAGACATGTTAGAGAATGAGAGGCTTTTTCTTAACTTTCCCTTTTCTTTTATGATAAAGTTGTTACAATTTGATGAACCACCTGGATAGAATAGAGTTATAGAGAGGATGAACCACACCATTATATAAAGAACCAGATGCATCCTTTCTCATTCTAAATTACCTAAGCTATTTTTTGGTGAAGAAATGAGAACTACAATGGATTTGATTAACTTTTCTCCTTTAGCTCCATTGAACAGTGATTTTGTAGAAAGAGTTTGGAAGTGGGATCTTGAAAATTTAGTTGGTATTAATGTGTATTTGAATTAAGCTTATAAAGACTACTAATATGTAAAGTAGTGCAATTGGTTGGGAAATAACACACTTCTACTATATCATGATGTTGATCCTATGTGTTTTGATGATAGCAAACTCATTGAAAGTACTAATAGTGTAATTTAGTGTGTAACAAATCTTTATTAAGCTTCTCTAGGCCAAAAGAATATCAAAGATAAGAGTGCTATCAAAGAAGAAGTGGAAGCTTTGCTAAGGTGGCTATCTGTACTTCAAAGATATCAAAACCATCATCATCTCTCCAAGCTGAGGAACCTCAAAGCAATTCAAACATCAAGGTTACTAAAGGACATAATGGTTTTAGAGATGCTAAAGAACACCTACTACAACATCTCACCAAGGAGAAGACTACATCAAACAATGCTTAAATTGTATTTTTTTAAGGATCTTGATATAATTAGTTGTATGGTGCACTCTTAGATGCTTAACAAAATTGAACTTAGTAAATCAACCTTAGGGACCATTAACTTGAATGGGTTTTTTGGTTCCTAGGCTTTTCTAAGCTTAAATAAGAAGATTACAATTAGAAAAATACATGTTAAAAGCTGATGGAAGAGTTCTAAACTCTTGGATAAAAATTTCTAAGGTTTCTAAAAGTTAGGTTGTTTGTCAAGAAAATTTATCCTAGCAGTGAGACATATTAAGTACTCCAAACATCATAGTCAACTAATTTTGACATCTAAGGCATGAAATTTCAAAACTATGAAGAGTAATCAAATGTCCCAAAAGGCATAGTCAACCAACTATGGCAGTTGAGCCATATAATATGCCGTAACAAAATTGATAGATAACTACCATAAAGAAAATTGATTGTTTGAAGGCACTAATGGCTATTTCCATCTATGAAAGGCCTTTTAATATGTTGAAGAATTCTGAATCATTGTTAAAGAAAGAAAAATATCTCCAATGGCTAGGAAACAAACACTTGCTCTCAAATCCTCTATAAATAAAGGGGTTCAACTTGATTTAAACAAGGAAAAAGAAACGAGAGATTGAATCAAGACTTGTGAAAAATAACGTGTGCTTTCCTTGTATATAGTTATTTTTTCGAGAGAACGAGTTAGGTAGAGTCACTTTATTGAATTACCCATCTATTGGAAGTCTCTTTACCGAACTAAGCATCATTGAAAACTCTAGCAACTGAGTTTAGTTTGAGCTTGTATTGTGTATATCTGCTTATTAAGATGCTATTTTTACTTGTAAACATGTTCCTATGCTAAAGAAAGAAAAGATATTTCAGCAGATAGGTGTTCAACTTATTAAACACCATTAAGGTCTATTTAGCACCTCTGTTAAGCCCAAATACAAGATCTTGCAAGCACCCAAAAGGCCTACTAGTTTAGGATGGGTTGGCACTTGTAAAGTCCAACCATTTCAAGTATCGAAGGCACTCGTGAAGTCCTATTGGTTGTAAAGGCTTAGCTGGCGTTTGTAAAGTCGAGTCGATTAATGAAAATCCTTAATGGTGGTCTAAGGTAAAAGGTTGGCTGAACCTCTATAAAAATTTTGTGTGCCTTGTGTTGTGTTTTTTTTTCTTCTTAAGTTTTACAATTTATTTTCCATTTCTACCTTTCTTATAACTACAATAACTTGATCCCTTGAGATTTTGCAAATTTTGCTTTACTTTGTTTTCATCTACAAGATACAGGGTTATTTAATGTAATTTTTGAGCTACTAACTCACTAACACTACTGACTGCACTAATTCTTTGGCTTAACAGTTATAGGGTTTTATTGCTAATTAACATTTTCCCACTAACAACCATTATTCTAATTACTTTCCTTTTATTGTAAAATTTATTACTTTACATATTATTCATTTATTGTTCAATTGTATTTACATTTTTGCACTTAGATTTGTCTTTAAGATTTCAGTAGTAGCTAACAGCCACTTGAATTTCAAGTTGATAATACTTAGATAGTTGGTCTTTATCTCAATTATCATATTGTAGTGTGCCTTTCTCTACTATTAGTGGCTGGTCCTCTCTCTTTAGTTGCTCAAGTATACACTACCAAGTGCAAATGCCATTTACATTTATTGTTCATTTAAATTTAGTTGCCCTTTACATTTCTATAGTTATTTACTTTTAGTGTTTACATTTATTTGTTTAATTGTAGATCAACTAACAAGATAGTAAGCTGTAATTTTATTATGTTATATTTATTTATTAGTTGCTATCATAATGTTAGTAGTTTTGTTATTATTGTTCTTACTTGTTGATTGTTAACTCCTACAGCTCCTGCTATCACATTGTTTGTTTTATACCTATAGTTTCTTTAGCTTAGCAGTTTAGGTTAGTGAAAGAGTAACATGTTGATTAACTATTGAACCTAACTAACTAAACTTCTATTCTAATGCATCTTGCTTTTATTATCAAGAAGGCTTAGTTTCAGTTTTAGGGGAAGGGTTTTGAACTTGATTGACAAACAATCAAAGAATTGAAACTATAATTCTAAACTTCTATTCTTAAAGCTTTACCCAAAGGCCATGGTCCCAACAATTGAATCCATGACACAAATATAAAAACCATGTGCTTTTTTTTTACTAAATATCATCAATGGGATTCATTATAAAACATGACACTTTGCATATGGGAAGTAAGGGTTTTCTGAGTTTGAAGCTCTACTATCATATCCAACAAGCTTAAAATGCCCATAAGGGAAGTAAGGATGGAGAGAAGGAATCAGGCTAAAGAAGAAACTAAGTTGTGCTTATATGGTAAACTCATAGTTAACAAATCACTTAATTTGGAGGTAGTAAAGGAAGCCATCAAAAAGTTGTGGAAGTAATGGACAAGAGAAAGGGGTATTGAATTTATTGTTTTAAATGAATAGATTCTCCTATAAAATAGATGGAAGGACCATCTTGAATGAGAAATCTTGGACAATCAAGGGGTACCATCTTGTGCTCAAGGAATGGTGTCCAAGAATGCAAGTAAGCCAACTCAAATTTGATACTAGCATCATTTCTTCTCCTTTTTCTTTCTTTCAACCTTGTTATTCATCTTCATGAATATCTTCTTCCTTTTTCTTTTGGCAAGAGACCATTGGCAGTGATTTCATTATTTCACTAAGCTCCGATAGCGATTGCCTCCCAACTCTGATGGAATGTCACCTAGCGGGAGGTTGGTGCCGTCAAGCTCGAAGAAACAATTGTGCCTTGGAGTTTTCGCATGATGTGTTGACTACGATGAACCCAAACGATATTGAATGGAAAATGGAAAGAACTTGATTTCCATTGAAGGGGTACAAGTGTTTGTTGTTTATATGTTCCAGGCGAAGAAGTTGATGCCCTTGAAGTCATGGGAACATATGGAGATTTCATTGGAGCCTTTTAATTTCAAGCTTCTTAGAGTTTCTCCGATGATGTTATTATCGAGCAAAATCCAATTTGCTCTTATTGGATTAGTCGACATGCTTAATACAACAGCCGTGATGGTTAAATTTAATTGTATACACAGAAGTTGGGAATCATAGCTCTTAAAGGATATTCTCTGCAATGAGAATCATGAAGTTGAAGGTGGGAACTCGGTGAAACAGTGAAATCTCCGCTGGTGGTCTCCTGCTAGAAGAAGAGGAAGGAGGAAGATATTAAGGAAGAGGAATAACAGGATTGGAAGGGGAAGGAGAAGAAGAAGAAGAAATGCTTACTGCCAGTCGACTCTATGTCGTCAGAGCTTGGTGAAATTGCCATTGGTGGTTTCTTGCTCTTAGGCCAGGGCTTGGGTGAAAATGAAAATGGAAGAAAGGGAATTCGAACGGATGAGAGGCAAAAAGAATTGTTGTAATTAGTTAAAATCACAATAGGAATGCTGATAGATCTCCCCAACATTGGTACCTCTAAGTGTCATGAGAGAGGGGTATAGTTTGTTAAGCCCCTTTCATGGCTTTTCCTATCTCTTCAATGGGAAGGGATCTCATTATATGTGTTGAACGGTGGTTTTGCTCAATCATAATTATATACAACTTTTATTTATGAGAGAAAAAAAAAACACTTTAGGCTGTGTTTGGTTGCAATGCAAATAAATTTATACTGATACAAAACGCAAATGATTTGAGTGTAAATTCTGACATATTTTTGTTTCAAATTTTAGCTTATTTTGTTTGATTTCAGTATAAATGAAGTAAATTAAGACACGAAACAGAATAAAGTAAAATCCAAAACAAAATTAAACAAGAATTTGCGTTTTTTACATTTGCACTCCCATGCATTTGTACTAATGCAAATAAATCTGCACTGCAACCAAACCTATTGATCATATCCCCTAAAACCTAAGGGGGTATTTGCCATTTTTCTTATATATGATTTTGTTTTCTAGAACAAAATAATTACTACAAATCATCTTTTACTATATAATGCTGATACATGCTTTGATTTCATGTTCAGGACATAAAAATTAAATCAGAATATTTTAATAGTACCATATAATGTCAATATTTTGTCCAAATATTTTAATCTATAAATTTAACCACTGAATTAAGACATTTGCTGTGTTTGTTTGAAAGCAAAGGTAAGGAAAGGAAGGAAAAACTAGGGAACTTTCAAACCAAATGTAGCCTTCAAGAAATAAATTAAGGGGAGTTCTTTTTTGGATTTTGAGAGAGGGGAAAGTTGGTTAACACGATTTTGATTCCCATTGACCAAAAAACCCATGTTCTTTTTTCAAATTTATGTGGGGACATGGAAAGAATTATTTTCCTGCATCTCCTAGGTGGATAAATAATTTTCTCACCTCGTAGAAAAGTTGCCAACACTTAAACGGGACAAAAATATCCCTTTTAATAATGAATTTTTATGGCTAAAACAGTCATTGCCTTATTTACCTAGGAAATAAAAGAACATGGATAAATGTATCTTCTTCTTTTAATCCTATCATCTTCAATATTTGTAGACATGCATGGACTATGCCCTTGTGTTAATATATATTAATGAACATCTATGGTTTTGGTTTCCAAAGAAAAAGAGTGTCGATTGATTAAAAATGTTTGGAAGAATGATTGTTCGGCCCACCTCAAAATTCTTAGCTCCACCGTATAGATAAGATGAATCCTGAGCATGGATTGATGTCAAATCCACAAATAAGATGCATTCTTTTTATCTTCAATTTGATGGTACTTAGAGAGAGAACTACATGAGAATAATAAGAATTGAGCAAATTCTGATTCAGGATATATTTTGTTTTGGGTTTTATTTATTTGCAATGTAAGTAAAACAAAGGATGAAAAGATAGAGAAAAATAAAGGCTCCATTTGGCAAGAATGCAAAATATAAATATGCTCAGTGCAAAATCTTATATGTTATTTCTAAATATTTTATAGACAATATTTGTATTTATACTGCTTGGAGCGTTAAACAAACATCAAAATCAAACACAACTTATCTTGGATTTCCTACTCCATAAATGAGGGCCCACCCAAGAGCCCATCAAATCAAACAACTAAATGTTACATTCGATGTATCTTTCACAATCGATTTGAAAACCAATGAACCGGCCTTTCATTACTATTACGTCATTGATAGAACATACCCCAACTCCCAAGCGAATATGGTCAATAAAATTGTAGAAATTTTTGTTTGGACTGCAATCCCGCAAATCTGAATTGCAGCCCCTCCTAATCTACTAGTAGTTCCTTATAAACCGCATCCTGCCACTAGATCCGGCATCAATTTAAGGATAGATTCATCCATCCCTAGAATAGAGCATTAGGTTTTTAGGGGTGTACTGAACGGTTAAAACCCAAAAATTGTAATGTTGGGTTGTCAACAGAACGGTTTAATGGTCTAGTTGAACATTTTAATCCATGGCCCATGCAGTTCCCATCAATGTTTTCGAACTGTCATTGACCCAGATAGTCGGACCTTTTGGCCTGGAATTGTTCAGGCAACCAGTTCTATTTTACTCAAAACCCGAAATCTGGTAAAAAACCGTTGAAAAAAATCAATAAACCGTTGACTTGGGCGATCAAACTATCGACCCGTTTAATGGTTTTTGATCGTTTTTTTATTTTTTTATTTTTTTTTAATTTTACTATCAGAATGGGCCGTCTGTTTGAACCGGATGGTCGGATCGTTGACCTGGAAACCGATGCCCAAAATGATTCCATTTCTAGGTTGTTTTTTAAAACGTTGGTTCCCATTTACCCATTTGGTTGGTAGATTAATTACAATGGCGGACCCACTATATCTGATCCGAATTGGTCAATGTTTTTTTTTTTCCTTTTTTTTTATGAAAACCTAAGGAGCTATACAAGCTCGGTCTGGATGTAGTAGGCACGTTAAGTAAGCACAATGAGTGAGCACGTAATAGCTGTGTGACACATGTCCTAGTTAATGCACCTTTCATCCAAACGTTTTTACTCTATTAGAAAGAAATTATCCATTATTTTATTATTTTTGTTAAAATAATTAAAAAGGAAAAACAATGAAAAAGGAAAACGTAAATGAGTCCCAACTCCCAACATGTTTAGGTTTTCCTTTTTCATTGTTTTTATTTTTGATTATTTTGACAAAGATAATAAAATAATGGATAATTTCTGTCTAAGGGAGCAAAAACATTTGGATGAAAGATACATTAACTAGGACATGTGTCACACAACTATTATGTGATCACTCATTGTGCTTACCTAACGTGCCTACTACATCCGAACTCATACAAGCTAGGGTAGCATGTCCCAAAAATTCAGAAAAACAAATAAACTCTAAATCAAGGGGGATAGAACAAATACTAAGAGCATAAATCAGAATATATTGATAGAGCCTTATTTGCAATCCAATCTGCAGCTTGATTTGCTTCTCTAAGCACGTGCCTATAGTGTACTCCGTTGCTTAGATTCTTCCTTAAATTCAAGCAATCCATCACAATGTTTTGCATATTCCATGGCGGGGTACCAAGTTTTGAATCGCCTTCGATAGTGACCCTATAGTCCCTGAAGTTGTACGTCAAGTTGTGTGCTTCCCATGCTGCCCAAGCTTCAGCTGCATTGATAGTAGAAACGAATCTTATTACCTAAATGATCTCTTGCAATAGCTACCATGGAGCAAATACCATTCTTAGAATAGGACGTATAGAAGTTAATCTTTATAGACCCAGATTCGGGGGGATCCAAGAGATGTATTTCCACTTCATGTCGCTCTCAGAAATACAAGGAAAAACACTAAGACTCAGTTTGGAAAGAGTAAAAATGCAAATACAAATATGTACAGCGTAAGTGCATACGAAATAATACAAAATATAAGTTTTTGCACTCTACATATTTGCAATTGTACTCCTTCCAAACTCAGCCTAAGATCCCCATACTCCAAAAGAAAGCCTTGGAAGTTCTATCAACAATAATTTGAGCGGGGGCCTCTTCATTAGAAATAGTTTTTTTATTTTTGCAAATGCAAATAGGTAGAGTGTAAACCTGAGGAATTTGAAAGAGGAATTTGTAGAGTGCAAATGCAAATATTTCTCCAAAATATTCTTTTATTTCTCATGTAAATAAGGCAATGACCATTTTAGCCATAAAAATCTATTATTAAAAGAGACATTTTTGTCCCATTCAAGTGTTGGCAACTTTTTCCCTAGATGGGAAAGTTATTTATTCACTTAGGAGATGGGTATCACTTATCCCGGTAAGTGGTACCCAAGAAAATAAACTTTCCCTGGCCCCCACATAAATCTGAAAAAAGAACATGAAATTCTTGGTCAATGGGAACCAAAATCCCATTGAACAGCTTTCCCTCCTCTCAAAATCCCAGAAAAGAATGCCCTCTAGAAGTTTATTGGGACAAGGTTTTGAACTTTGTTCCTCTTCCAGATCTCCCCTTTCATGGTCAATGAAATCACTCACAAGAGCAATATTTTCTCCTTCACAATGGACTGTATTTATGCAATCAACTAAGGGTTCCTCGCCAACTAAGGAATGGAGATGGTCTTCACCAGTGCAATATCGTTGTGTAAATCAGAACCGGGCACCATGATTCATATAAGGCTGCGGTTGTAGGGTAAATGAAAAGAATGTAAATTCTGGTTTAATTTTTCTTTTGGGTTTTATTATGCTGGAGTTAACGGCAATCAATATGCATGCAGTTTCATGAGTATAGGGGTGTTAACGGTATTTTGAATTAATCGAATTGAATTTACATAATTCAAATATCTAATCGGTTAAATTTGGATATCCTGTTTATATGGAATAGTGAATCGTATTCGAATTCCGATATGATTTGATTTGATTCGAATATTAATTTTTAATATCGTTGGATATCGAATCGAATTCGGATATCAGATTTTTTAATTGGATTTGAATTCGAATATTGCTTGATCCGATTTGAATTCAATCCATTTGCACCCCTACATGCATATGATACTAAGGGTCCATTTGATTTACGGATAGGATTGGAATTGGAACTGAAATCCCCATGAATCAGAATCAAAACCACCTATTACTATTACTGATGCTTGTTTGGTTCAATCGGGAACCGGAATCAGATTCCGATTCTTGTTGTTTGGTTCATTTGGAATTGGAATCAAAATCAACTGAAATTTTTTATTTTGTAGTATTTTATTATTACTTTATTAATGTTTTATGAATATATAATTATTATTTTATTAATATTTAATAATTATTATCTTAATATTTATCATTGATTTATGAAAATTGTATTAACATATTAGTAGTTTATTATTAATATAATAATGATTTTGTTATTATATTTTATTAATAATTTATTGTTTTATTATTATTTTATCAATATTTTATTATCTAAAATCAGTTTATTATTATATAATTATTAATTCGAACGGATGAGAGGCAAAAAGAATTGTTTCATGTAATTTTGCCTCACATGCATATCCACCGTGCATTGCGTCCCGTACTTATTAATTATTATTCACAGGAGATGTTCGCAATGCACGGTGGATATGCATGTGAGGAGCAGATCCTGTCTCGCCGGAGCGGTTGAACCCCTCCCAACCCAACGATTGTCCTTTCATGTCTTGATCTCTGTGTTCTGTCATAAATTTCTATATATACACGATCGATTGTATGGCTGTAATGACATTCCTCCTCTGCAGTTTCACCTGCTCAGTTTCTAGAAATACAAGTTAAAGCCCGCAACAGCCTATTCTATTATATATCCACTACTCTAGCTTCTTTTTCGCTCCTTCATCACAAGAAAACCCACCAGAAATTAATCAACCTTTCCACTCTACCACACCTTTGATCTTCTTCCTCAATCTCCTTCCAAGAAACCCATACAACATTTCTCTGAGAAAGTCATCACCCTCAATCAACCTGAATTCTGAAGTCTGAAACTATCAAGAACTAACCCCCACGTCAGTCCATGGCGCAACAAGACGAGGACCCTCCACAGAATCATCAATACCCTCTCGATAACAGTTCCTACAAGATACTTGCCATGATCGGCGCTGGTGTAAGCGCATTCGTCTTCAAGGCTGAATGCCTGTCGAACTCATCGGCCGTGGCAATCAAAGCAATCGATCTTGATCGATCCAAAGCCAACCTTGACGATATAAGGCGGGAAGCCAAGACCATGTCTCTTCTCTCCCACCCAAACATCCTTAGAGCCCATTGTTCGTTCACAGTTCATCGTCATCTCTGGGTGGTCATGCCCTTCATGTCTGGTGGCTCTCTTCAATCCATCATCTCTTCGTCTTTCCCTGATGGCTTGCCGGAGCCCTGCATAACTATCGTTCTGAGAGAAACCCTCAACGCTCTCATGTACCTCCATGACCAAGGCCAGCTCCATCGAGACATCAAGGCTGGGAACATTCTGGTTGCTTCAGATGGGTCTATTAAACTCGCCGACTTGGGTGTCTCTGCGTCAATCTACGAACGCAGTCCGTCGTCCATGAAATTCAATGATGTGGCTGCAACACCTTATTGGATGGCACCAGAGGTGATACAGACTCACACTGGGTATAGCTTCAAGGCTGATATTTGGACATTTGGGATTACGGCATTAGAGCTTGCTCATGGTCGACCTCCACTCTCTCATCTTCCTCCCTCAAAATCTCTGATGATGAGGTTCGCCACCAAGTTTCAAGATTACGGGAAGAACACGAAAGACAAGAGTAAGTTCTCAAAGAATTTCAAAGAGATGGTTAAAGATTGTCTAAATCAAGATCCATCGAAGAGACCCACGGCAGAGAAGTTGTTGAAACATCCCTTCTTCAAGAACTGCGGGACCCCAGATTTCCTCACCAAGAATTTATTGCAAGGGTTGCCCACAGTTGAAGAGAGGTTCAAGAAATTAATAGTAGATCATCATCCACCGATTTGTAGCATCGATGTAAATGTACATGAAGATGACAGCGACGAAGCATCCCTTGATTCCTCTGTCAAGCAAAGAAGGGTAAGTGGATGGAATTTCAATGAGGAAGCACTAGAGATGGACCCTATTTTCCCAACTGACAAAGAAGAAAACTCCTCTCAGACCCAGACGACGGAAGATGATCAGGGTTTAATTGCAGCAGCTAACAATAGTAAGACCATCAGCAACACCATTGACGCCGATCAGCAGGATCAGGTAACCAAAGAGCAAGATAGAACTGAACCAGGGATTGTTGATTTGGGTGGTGCAAAGATCAACATTGATCAAATTCGAATCGATGGAGGTGTTGATCCAACAGGTTTACATGAGGGAACACCAAACCTGGCAACTTGGTTTGCGATGGTTAAAACACTGGAAGTCCTTCAGCAAAGTTTGGATAACGAACAGGACATGGTTATGTCCTTAATTGGTAGAATTCATGGAGCAGAACTTGGTCTTCGTACAATAAGTCCCCAAGAATATTGTATGATGACAATCAACGGGATAACAAGAGAACTCGAGAGAGTGAAGAAGAGGATTAGTATCTTGGAACAGCAATTAGAGAGGTTGACAATTATCTTTCCTTCCAGCTCCAGCTCCAGCTCCAACAACAACAACAATGGCGGAAATGATGATGATGAAAGTAATGCAAMCCCATCTCAGTGAAACTAAAGCTTCAATGGTGAACCTATGTGTGTGCTCTGTGTGTTTTTCCATTAATGTAGAGATTTCTATTTTTTATTTTTTTTTAATTCTTTCATTTCAAGTAGAAAGGGAACATTATAGTGAAGTTTTTTTTTTTTTTTTTCGATTTGTAACATTACAGTAAAGCTTTTTTTTCTCTCTTTCTTTCTTTTTGCTGGATACATTACAGTGAAGTTGATATACAGAAAACCAAGCAAAAGAAGAAGCAGACTCATGCATATATAAGAAGGGTATTTGTCTCCATGTAATACAGAAAGGGGGTAAATTACTTAAACCTCCCCTGTGTTTTGACTTTTGTAAAAACTTCCCCTTGCCTCTCAAGTAAATGAACGTGCAATCTATTGACAGAAAATTCTAACATAATATATGCATGCAAAAAAAAGAGAAAAAGAAAAAAAAAACTGAAAGAAAATGCTAATATAATGCTACAAATTTAATTTTATCCATAGCAAACTTAGGCCTCAAATGGTCCGCTCAATTTGAGTGGGTTAGTTGGCCTCAAATGATCCCTTGCTTGCCCATGACAAACAGCGGAGGTAAATAAACTTTTCGAATTAAGTTAGACGAGTAACAATTACGATTCAGTTTGCCAAATTCCCCTCTCTTGAGGAATCGTAGACTAGTTACAATTCATGAATATATATTTCTGGTCTAAGGGGTGTGTTTGTACATTTATTTGAAAGATGAAAGAAAGTTTTTGCAAAGCAGTGGTCAAATAATTTGCTTTAACAATAACACATGTGGAAATAGAGACTTGGGAAGCTCTCCTCACTTCGATCATGAACATGTTTGTATTCAAAATTGTAAAGTTAGGACAAGGTTGAACCTTATTAATGAATAAATTTGAGGAGGGGTAATTTGGCCCGACCTATCAACATCGGGACACGTGGATCGACCTGATGATATGGGTGACAATTCAGTATTCTCTGCCATTTCAATGAGCAAAGTCAGTTTGGACACCCTGGGCACCTTAGCTAAGACCGAGGTCCGAGCAGCTCGTGATGGCCCGACCTATCGAGGTGACACATAGCATATTTCTCAAAGTTATCCAGGTGTCTCTGACCTCTCCGGGATCACGCCACACGTCTGCAAGCCTTATCCTTATCCCGCCCGAATCAGATGGGTTTGATAAGCCTTATTAGCTCAACCTCCAAGTGTGGAACGAATTCCTAGTAGCATGGGCCAAGGATCTCAAAGGTGTTTCGTAGGACCTATGGCATCTCACCTATATCAGAGCATCAATCCCAACGTTGCAAGGTACGCGCAATTTATTGCTCACTAGCTCTCTAGCCTTTACACTTTTAAATCGCACTTAGAATACTAACTTAAGCATTAGAGCACCCACACCGGGTAAGCCACCCCGGGTCCTCTGGTAGTTCCTTCTTTTTAGTTTGATCGACCAGCCAAGCAACCTGACGTCTAAGCTACCCTCCAACTAGGAACATCCAGATCGTACACCATCAATTAGTGCCGTCTGTGGAACCACAACGAAAAGCTAAAGTTCTCATCTTATAACCCTCACTTTCAATCACTCAATGGCATCTTCCAGCAATGCCGACAATAACAATGAAGCACTAGTCATTGGGGGGGGGGCAAGAACAACCAATGATGAACCTTTAAATCCTCTCAATGACCATTGGGCAATTCACTATGCCCCCCACTCTTCCAGAAGGAAGCTCTAGGATCTAGGTTAGAGCTGTAGTAGGCTGGAAAGTGGAAAAGAATAGAAGAAGAAAGCAGTAGCAGCAAGCATCAACAGCAAAAGATCAAGTTGCCGAAGAGAAGCAGGTCGTCGTGTAGTAGGTGAAGCAAGTCACCTAGGAAAAGCCGGTCACCACATCAGGGTTCTAGATCAGCTTGGCAATCTAGAACCCCTCGAGTCCAAAACCACAACTATATCACCCTGAATGCAAGGCGAGGTAAGATTTTGATGTAGAACAAGGAAGCCAGCTACGTCAAGTGACCACCTAGGATGAGAGGAGACCCCGCTAACTGCAACCCGAACTGCTACTGTCACTTCCACCGTGACATTGAACATGATACGGAGAATTGTTGGAATCTTAAGGATGAGATCGACGAGCTGATCCGTCACAGTTATCTTAGGCAATTCATAAAGTATGATGAAAGGGACAACCGACTACCAAGTAGCGCAGAAATACACCAAAGTCGAGCAAGCGAAATGATAGTGACCAGCCACACTGGGATCCACCAGCACCAGAGAGGCCGATCCGCGGGGTGATTAATGATCATGGTGGGTCCATAGTAGCGGGTTCCAGCACAGTGGCGAGTAAGAATGCAGTTCAAGAGATGGAATGTGAAGACGAGAACCCACTGAAGCACCCTTGGGTGGAGGAAGTTATATACTTCACTGAGGATGATGCTCGCGGGATCCAGTATCCGCACGACGATGCCCTCGTTTGATTCTAGTGGATTCAGGTAGTTCGACAGACATCTTGTTCCTAGAGGTGTTCAAGAAGATGGAGCTGGACCGGAAGGACCTTCAACCAGTAGATACTCCCTTGGTGGGTTTTAGCGGGGACGTGTTGACGCCCCTCGGCAAGATCAAAGTGCCGGTAGCAACAGGAGCAGAGCCCAACACTATTCGGTTCGAGCACACCTTTCTGGTGGTTGCCACCCCATCCCCTTACAATGCCATTTTAGGTCGGCCCATCTTGCATGCTCTTCGTGTGGTGGGGTCGACCTACTACCTCTCAATGAAATTTTTGATGAGGTGCGGATGAAAGAATGATAGGATCCATCGTATGGACGCCAAAAAGGTTGCGGAATGGGTGGACGAATTTCAAAAATTTCCTACCTTTCTTCCAACTGGAAATCATATTCCCTAAATTTAAAATACAATATTCAAGGATCTACTCGAACCAAACTGAACCAGATCTGAACCAAAAGGAGAAGGGAGGAGTTATACCTGATCCGGAGAAGCAGTTCTCCCAACGTTGGTGTTCACGCCCAAAGAAGATCCCAAGATCAACTCCCACTAAAGATGACACAATGATGATGGAGCCGAACCAGCAGTTTTAGTCCCACGAACCAGGTTCTTCTGAAGAACTCGATGCAAAACAGAGAGCACCACAAAGAACAATCAAGAACCTTTCTTGATCTTCTCTTACTGAGAACTCGAACTGGCAGAAAAGGTGGCGGCGGCTGCTGGAGGAGAACTCTAGAGAAGAAGGTGGCGAACTGCTATTTTCTTCTCCAAGGTTTTCTGAGATCCTATCTCAAGAATGCAGAGTGATCTGCTAAAACACTTAGGGTTCGAATTCAAGTAATTTGAATTAGGGTTTTCTCTTCTTTCTTGGTGATTAAGAAACCTCCTAATCCCATTAGGAGTTGCCCTAATCCAAATCTGTATTTGGATTAGGACTCTTCTTAATCCTATCTGCAGATTAGATAAGCTTTTGGGCTTAACCTAATCTTAGATTCGCCCATTTACGTGACAGATCATATCAGCCCTGATCGTAATGGGCTTTAGGCCCAATATGTATTAAGTGCTCATTAGTCTTTCAAACTGCTGCCCAGTTGGGCTTCTTTATATGGCGTAGGACCCAAGCATTGATCTATACATCAGCCACATGGGTTCGACCCAACCTCTATTACAAAGCCTAGCCAAATTCACTGGAAAGCCCAGTGAACCCCCTGAGCCCATCATATGGACCCTATGGGCCCAACACTTACACTAAGTGGTCGTTGGGCCAAACCATCTTATAAAAACCCAGGGACTGTGAGCAGATGCAAGATTAGCCCATCGGGTATAACCCTAAATGGCCTTACACTTAACCTTTCAGCCCATAATGATCAAACACTGCCCGACAAGAAAAGACCTCTCCCTCGGCTGCAAGGAACAGTATTGCACTCTCTACTCACATGGATCCTGTGAATTAAAACTATTTGCAAACATTTTGAAACCGTGTATAAAGTATTCACAGCTAATATGCACATTGATGCACATTGACATTGCAAATTTAGTGGGGCCTACCTTGGAAAGTCAGTACCATTTTACTTTAGCCCTCCCAAATGGGCACTAAATTTGTTAGACATTATATGCCCTCATTTTTGTCACATTGATGCACATTGACATTTATTGTTGGGAGGTTTAGAAAGGCGGATAGGGTCTTGAATTTACTAAACCCTCATTGAACCCACCCCGTTGCCATCCCTAAGCATTAACAACCCTAATTCGACTAGTGCATGAGAGAGAGAGAGCTTTTCTCCCTTTCTCTCACCTTAGTTTTTATATGAAAACCATAGCCTTTTGGTACAAAATTAGAGTGCACCATTATTGAATTCGATCTAGCCTAGAGAGTGCAATATAGATACATCGATTCTCCCAATTTACACTAGCCGTTGGATCTATCACCATTAAAGAAATGCCATCTTCAGCTTGGTGTGTGACTTTGGACCTGGTTCGTTGGGCATGTTAACCACATTGGAAGTTGCATGCACTTTTGGATTTCATATCGGGTAATATCTCTTCCAATTTGTTGAAGACAACTTCGGTATGATTTCTCTAAATCGATCCAAAGAGAACTTTTTCTCATGTGAAATTTGCTTTCTATGTGACTTCTAATTCTTGGAAAATTTGAAATTCACCATTTTCCTCTAGTTTCAACCTTTATGGTACAAATCAAGGTTTTTAAAACTAAATCGGTTAGGGGTCCAGTTTATCGTTTGAACTGAATGGATGGCCCATTCTAACAAAAAAGTAAAAAAAAAAAAAAAAGATCAAACCGTTGAACGGTTCAAATGATTCGACCATCTGGATCAGTGATTTGCTGACCAAATCAACGGTTTTTAGAAAAATAACGGTTATAGAGTAAAACAGAACCAATCACCTAACTGATTCCCAATTTTTTCAATCCGACCATTTGATCCTATCCGATTTTTGAAAAGCATGGTACAAATTTAGCTCATTCTTTAGAATCGCCTTCATCTATATCAATAGAAAACCAATACATGATTATGCTTGTTGTAATAGGTAACTTCAGGCCATTCTCTGAGGATCGTTGTACTTGGGCAGTGATGATATATATAACTTCCCAGGAAATTACAACCATCGATCTTAATATCTCGTCATGAACCATTGACCGTAGGAATTCTGGTGTGAAAGACCAGGTCATGGATGATTTAGATCCAGAAAATTTTGCTACTTCAGTTGCATCGACAAGGAGTATATGATATATCCTGAAACTAAAGAAACACTGGCTCAAAATGCTACAGTCAGTGATTATTAAACCTATTCACGGCCTGGGTTTTGCTTCTTTTTGAAAAAAAAAAAAAATTGATCAGGACTGAACTCTAACCCACTCCGATCATCAGGCCTATATCTTAGAGTCTACATTCGAACTTATATAAAGCCTGAATTTGAATAGATATTTTATAATATATTAGTTATATATTATTAATAATATATTTATGTATTATATAATATATTTTTCTCTAATAATATTATTATTACATAATATTTTTTTTTATTATGTAAATGCTATTATAAAGTCGGGCTTGGACTCAGGCTGCGCTTATTTGGGACAGTCCAAGCCTGGCCCAAAAAATAGTTATCCAAATCCGATATAAAACGGGCTGGGCTGGTCCAGACCATTCAGTTACCCAGCTTATGCAAGGTTTTTAAAATTAAATTGGACAATGAATCGGTCAGGGGTCTGGTTTTCAGATTGAATGGTCCGGCTGTTTAAACTGAACGGATGGCTGTTCTGACAAAAAAATTAAAAAAAAAACTGGCCAAACTGTCAAGCGGTTCGACCGCCCAGGTCAGCGGTTTACTGACCAAATCAACAGTTTTTGAGGAAATAACAATTTTGGGGTAAAATGGAATCGATCACCTGACCAATTCCTAATTTTTCTGGTCCAACTGTCCGATCCAATCCGGTTTTAAAAACCATGTGTCTAGCTATTACACTCCTCAACTGCTATATTTTAGAGTTGGAGAGAAAACACAGGAAGTTAAGAAATTGGAAGCAAATTAGGAGATAGGTGGATTATAGTAATTAGTCACGTTGAAGAAAAAGAGATGAGATAAAAACAAAATAAGAAGAAAAAAAAGGCACGTACACCTAATCTTATATGATTCTTTTGAAGGCCAATCTTATATATGAATTAAGGGCCTGTTTGGTTTGCAAGAATAAGGGGCTGGAATGGGAATCAGAATCCAACTATTTGGTTGGTGGAATTGGAATCAAAGTTCAAAATATCAGTCCGTATCGGGGCCTTCCTGATACACCCTTACAGGGGGTGTATCAGGTCGGGCCCATGGTTCAGAGGGTAACCAAGACTTAAACCAACCCCTCTAAACTGGTTTTGAAAAATATAAATAAATAAAACATAAAAGAGCACCTTGATTGGAATCTCATTCTCATTCCTGGTGCACCGGGCGTATGGTCAGTTCGGCAAATACGTTCAGTTCGGGAGAAAGAACAACCAACACTTAGCCAAAAGGAAAGACGTTCCATTTCAAAATAAGGGAGTACATTTCAAAAAAAAATAAAAATTTTACAGGCCCGGAGCTACTTCTTCATTATTAGAAGGCACTTCAACAACACCCGAAGGTCTCGCCTCGCCCTCGGAATCTGGCTCACCATTCGCAGCATTGGCCATCTCCTGAGTTATGCGCGAAGTGGATATGGCACTGATATCAAGTTCGGGGTACGTATTCCGGATCATCCACCGGCTTAACTTGAAACCCCTTCGGTACGAATCCACCATCAGGTCGTCAAAGCTCGGCGAGGCGATGTAATCATTGACAACCTTCTTCTTGGCATCTTCAATACCTTAGAGRAGATCTGCGTCCTCTCCCTAATGTCCTCCTGAAGATATTCGACCTGATGCTGCAGATCCAACCTCAAGTCCGCCATATGTTTCACTACGACTCCCATGGCCTCGGCATCTCTCTGAGACCTCGCCTGCCTGGACTGTGCAGCACGAGCAGCTGCCTCAGCAGCGCGAAGAGCCTCTTCGGTAGCTCGCGCCTGCCTCGACCTCATTTCCACTTGGGCCGCGAAGGCGTGAATAGAAGAGTTCACCTACCAAAAGGAAAGAACAAGTGATTAAAAGAACCAACAGCAAGAAGGATAAAAGCAAAAGAGCTCAATAAAAAGTCAGATTTACCACCATGGAATGAGTAACAGCACGACAGGCCACCTSGTGCAGAGGGAGATCAGTCCACGCCGCGACCTCCTCGGGAAAAATGGCCTCCTTACTCTTCTGAAGAGCGTGGGTCGGCGACAACACACTCCTGAATTCCCCTGGGGCCCCCAAGCCCGAGGGCCCAGCTCGCGTATAAGTAGACCCAGAGTAGACGGGAGCCCCCGTGTAAGTAGTTTCAGCATACGGGCCCCCTGTCGCTTCTTGCATTGGAGGAGCCATCTCGGGCTCCCTGGGCGGATCCTCTAACGGGTAGTCTGGAATCTCGGGCTCCACATCCCGAGGCAGCTCGGTGCGAGTTCGCTTGGCGACTCGCTTCCTCCTCTTCATGCCTTGAAACAAGTGCCCACCACGGGTCCCTCCTGAGTCCATCACACCTACAAAAAAGAGTTCGGCATCAGAAGGAAGCAAGAGACAACAAAATATAACCTCTAAGTAAGGAACCTACCCGAACTCAGGCCGACCGCAATGAGCTTCGGTCGGACAGCTTCACCCGAACTCAATTCGTAATTTGCTGGGGACCATCTCTCTATTTTGCGAACAGGGCTTCCCTTTAGATTTGGAGATTTTCTCTTTCATCTTAATGCTTAAGAAGCAAACGGGTCTGTTCCCCGGGCGTAGGCGAGCGTACTACTTGTCTCCTCACCCAGGTTTTAAGCTTTTACACGAGCTCCCTAATAAGGTCCCGGCGTGGAAGCGGGACTACTTCGGGGTGCGAAGTGTGTTGGGGTGGCCGTTTCAGACCGAGTGGGGGATGGCCGCCCTTGACTCCGAGGTTACACTTGACAAGGAGACCGCGAAGGGCCTCTGGCAATGGGCGTGGCTTGGGCTAAAGTGCCAACAGTATCTGACGCCTGTCTTAACCAAACAGGTAGGCAGAATAGACCATTCCAATTCCAATTTCTAATTCTGACCACAAACCAAATGGACCCTAAATTTATAATTTTTAAAAAAATACACAAATAAAAAAAATCCTAAAAAACAATATACAATCTTCTCCCCTCCCATAATCCATATCTGAATGTATAGTATATATTTGACCTTATTTTCTTTCCTTTTAACAAGCTGATGATGGCCGTGGTCCAATAATTGAATTGACCATTCAGAGTTAAGTGGTACATGATCATAACCTACTTAACCCTCCGTGGTATGACCGGTGGGTCTCACATGCACCCTTCTAGCTACTCCCCCACCTCTCAATCCCCTCTCCTGTGTACAATGTAGAACAAAAAGAAGAAATAGAAAATAAATTTTTGCCTGAATGGTGTAAAATGTTGCAGGTCAGATTGATTTTTGGACTTTGAGACAGCATATACGGGTAATAATACATTGAAAACTATGTTTGCTCCATTAGCTTTTAATGACAACAGAGAGAGAAAGCACTTTGTCTCGGTGGTCCAAATTAATCAGAATGACCCATCCCATTTTTGGGAAAGAGAGTTAGGGTCTAAATGGATCGAATTCGAATCGGATCAAGTAATATCTAAATTTGAATTCAATTAAAAAGTTTGATATTTGAATTTAATTTGATATCTGATGGATATTAAAAATTAATATTTGAATTTGAATTCGATTAAATATTTGAATATTTAATTCGATTCAAATTTGGCTAATTAATTATTTTAGGTAATTAATAAATATATAAAATAAATGTTTTATTTATATAAAGTATATAAGTATATAAATTATTTATATAATTTAATTATTAAATATATAAAACATTTAAAAATTTTATATATTATATATAAGACTTAAATAATTGGTCGAATTTGGATATTTATCGAATCGAATCAGGTCATATCCGAATCGAATCCAATTAGCTATTCAGTATGAATAGGATATCAGGATTCGACCGGCTAGATGTTCGAATTATCTAAATTCGATTCGACTATGTTGAATCTCGAATTTGAAATCGGATTTTCAAATACCGTTGACACTCCTAAAGGGGGTGGTTTCGTGTGGGGATTCTACTCCAATCTCAATCTCAATCTATGATTATTATTATTATTATTATTATTATTATTTGATATATTCAAGGGACTACACAACTTTGGGTAGCCCATCCCCAAAATAACATAAGAATTGAATATTTGTCTGACATATATGTAATGGTATTATTATAGTGCCTGTTTGGCAAGTCTTTTTCAGAAGATCTATTGCAAGATCTGATGGTTAAAAGACCTAGTGAGCTTTTGCAAATAGATCTTAGAAGACCAAACACTATTTGGTTGAAACATCTTTAATAGATTTCCGGAAATACCATAAAAGCTAGAAGACCGTTTGGTAATATTATGAAAATTTGTGCTATGTATATATGAATGTCTCATGTGTGGGCCAACAAACCATAACAATTAACACATGTGGGACCCACATATAGGTCTAAATGTGCATTTCATAGTTGTGGGTCCCACATGCAATCACCATAAATGGGCCCCACATGTATTTTTCCAATGTGGGCCCCACATATGCATATCCTTCACTATGGAGTCCAAAACTATTTTCTCAATGTGGGCCCCACATAAATTTCAACATATATATAATATGTAATGTGGACTCCACAAACATTTCAACATACGCATAATTAGTGTGGGCCCCACATGCAATTCCAACTATACATCCCTCATTATGGAGTTCAAAACTATTTTTTCAATGTGGGCCCCACTTACATTTTAACATATGCCTAATGCATAATGTGGGCCCCACATGTAAGCCCACTATGCATATTCTTCATTTTGAAGCCTAAAAATAATTTTCATGGTGGGCCTCACATACATTTCAACATATATATAATACGTAATGTAGGCCCCACATACATTTCAACATATATATAATACGTAATGTGGGCCCCACATGTATTTACCATTAGTGGGCCTACTTACACATTCAATTTTTTTGTACATGTTAGTAGCATAACAACCTTAATTTTAACATTACAACTTTAGTATTGTGCAACTACAAAGCATATCCGAAATGGAAAATCCATACATCAGTTCATGATAGGGGTATACTAACCCCACTTCTAGTGGTATGTATTCTACTTCCAGACCAACAAAATGATAATCAAAATTAGCAAAAAAAGGATCAAACACATCATGGCACAACAACAAGCACAAGCCCCGATTGCAACAACCTGCTCTTTCTTATAATCTGTATGTTCATGAGCAATATTATGTTGTTCAATGATGCGGACTTCGGGTTTTTCTAGGGTGTAGTTATCTACCCACATAAAGTCATATTCATGTGGCTAGAAAAAAAAATGTTAATAATTTTCAATTCATGTCAGACACAAATATTGATCAATATGGGTTTTGGGGTATTGGACTTATACCTCACCAGTTGGACATTTACAAAACCATCTTCCATAATTTTTCTCAGTTTTTGCCATCCACAATTTCATACGTCCACGCCCACATGGACACATCGCCCCCCCTTCGATTTGTTGCCATAACTAAATAACAAAACAATTGAACATCACATTACAATAAAATTATTTTTGACCTAACAAATGATTTGTGAAATTTCCAACAAGCACATGATCACTAGTCGAGAACATACCAATGTCATAAATTTATAGTTAAAAAACACATAACCATTAATTGTTCAATAATTCATTGAAATCCCTAACTAATTTGGTTGCCACCTACATATACTTCTTGGGCAGGTACGATTGACACGTAAGTTGTAATGATCAGCCATTTTGAACATAATTTCATCACGAACTTGTTCCATCCGTCTAGATGTTTGGGATCCTACGTCGATAGTTGTCGGTGTTGTACCATGAAACATTCATCCATCTCCTTCAACAGGAACACCATTTTGAAAGAAATCACTCCAAAAGACATCTTGTATTCTCGATAATGAATGAAATTATGTAGCACATAACAAGCAAATACAATTCTAATTTGCTTGTGAAGTAGGTATGGAGGCATCAACTTTAGTATTGGGAATCTTGCCATAAGAACACCGAAGCAACGTTCTATGACATTCCAAAATGAAGAATGAATATAATTAAAATACTCTTCGGCATTCTTGGGTTGACCACCTCTTCCTTGAAAGTCTCTCAAAGGGTATCTCTCTGATCGACATGGAGACAGAAATCCAGGCATATTTGTATAACCCGAGTCAACTACGTAATATTTTCCTATATGATAGCACAAATGTTAGTTAGTGCATTGAATAAAAAATTACGGTGAGTTATTTGATAGGTTTGCTAATCTTCTGGTGGTAGCGGGAACATATTGGCGGGGTTTTGAACTGTTTACAAGAAAACTCTTGAATCATGTACAACACCCTCCCATTCTGCCTTAACAAAAGTGAAGAGCAAGTCAAACGAACATGCACACATCACATTCTAGGAGGTTGTTGATTTTCTTCCCCTAAATGGAACTTGATCACCAGATGGAACACAAGCATGAACATGTCTTCCATCTATTGCACCTACACAATTTTGCATATGAAAAAACAATCAAATTTGGTGATAAATTTTTTTTATTGAAGAATAAAGAATTAAAAAAATATCTCTCATATAGTATGTGATACCTCGAACCATGGATAATATTTTGGATTATTGAGTATCTCAGGTGGTACAACAGTTAGATCTCCGGATCGTACAATTTCCTTGCCAAATTCACAAATTGCCTTCAATGCGGAATTAAAGTGTCGTGAAATGGTTTCCCTAGAGTGTTGAAAGCGATCTGCAGTATCTCGATTTGATTTGTTGTGTCCTATGATCTTTAAAAGAATTCCAACATGTTCATCAACTGATACGTATCTACTATCTTTCACTAACCCTCGTTGTCTCAGTGCACCTACTAGGCTAACAAATGATTCTGGGGTCATTCTAAACATTTCCAAACACCTATTACCTTCATTGCATAACATTTTTCAACCACTCCGATCCGGTCAAAATGTCATTGTGGTAAGGTGTCTTGGAGAGATACATTTCATCTTCTTTCTCAAGTTCCATCGCAATGAGAACATTTGTCATCATTCGCTGCTCTTCATCATCTACGGCAACAGCCAAAATTGCTTGCAATACTACCCTCTTGGTCGGACTATCAACCATTGTGAATCTGACACAACAATTACATATAAACATAAGGCCCTTTGTGTTTGATTAATTGCAAACCTACATTTCATAAATTAAGGACCAAATGTGCTACCATGTCCATTAAACCATCCAACAATATTCATTAAGCAATCCACAAAACCATAATACCATATAAATTGTAGCTACTAGAACTATTGTTCAATCATACACTTGTGAAGTAGTTTAAGAAGTAATAACAATTCTAAAAAAGTGTTAATTTGAAACATTAAAAGAAAAATGGTTCATGGATGAGAACATAACATTCATGAGTCTAACGATTAAGCACACCCAACACCCAATTCTTCCTAAGATTATCAGGCATGTTCATGAACCACTCTCTTGCATCCAACTTCTCAAACACTTCATAAAGTTTTATGTAGTCATTATGATCCAGTCCTTCGATAGAATTCAAATCTGCTAAAACATTGCTCATAGAGAAATGTTTCTCCGGCTTTTTATTCATTCCATTAATTGCATCCACCAACTTCTCAAATCTCTTATCTGCCGATACATTCTGTTCAGCAATTGCATCAGAAAATTCAGATGGCCTCTTCCTATGAGTATTTTGCTTAGTGGTTGTAGTAGAAATTTGATCACCATCAATATTGGTTGAATCAGCAATGCCAGGTGATGGTTGTTGAACTTCTTTTGGGGGTGGATCATTGGAGACATGCCCGTCCTCCCAGGGTGCAGACTCTATGCCACGTTCCAAAGATGTAGAGAACCTTCCTGATGGTGTGGTACCCTCAAATATATTTTCAAGGCTGTTATACTCTGGACAATCCATAGTACGAAACCTTTTCACCTTAGGGTTAGCCTAAAAAGATAAGGGACACCAATCAATATATACATTTTCATACATATAAAGTCTCAAATAATGACGATCTCTAAATAAATTCAAAGTTCAACAAATACCAGTAAATAATTCTCCCATGTCTCTAGGAAGGCTACAACCATCCGCTTCTCTTCGTCCCAGCCAAATCCTGTTTGCCCGAACCTCAATTTCTTAAACTCTTTATGCCTACTTTTTAGATTTTATATTTTGTTATCGAACGATTTAGTGTTGAACTTTAACCCAACTTGTGAAAAAAAGCTTTGTCGAACCTCCTTCCAACCAATTGGTTTCAGACACCCAGAAACCATTCCCCCACTCTCTACTTGAACTACTAGTAAATCTATGAAAATATTTTCTTGCACAAGAGTCCAATTTGCATTAATAATGGGTGCACCATCAAATGTTGTGGTATTGACTACACTATTTGCCATCTATATAATAATCAGATCATTAGTTACTATCAAAGTGCTAGAATCATTTTAAATTGGTGTTGAAAAAGCAAATAATACAAGTATGGAATTAATTGCAATGGTAGGAGTTACCTGTGGTAGATGAACCCAAAAAATATGCAAATGGTTATACTATAAAGCTGCACAAAAAAAAGAAAACAAAGTTCACCCCCAAGCAACAAAGTTCACCAACTAATAAAGATACATTAAAAAAATAGTAGATATATGTAAACAGGTCTTTTTACATCAGATATACAACATGAAACTTGTGATGAAACCAAACAATTTAATAGTAGAGAAGTATATGATATATGTAAATAAGTGTAGAAGTATATATGATATATGTAAATAAGAGTTTTAGAGAAGTGGAGTCCCCTCTATTATGCCTTGGGATTCTTATGGGTTGTGGCATCTCTGTATCAAATTATCATCATTTTCAGAGCCACATTTAGATAAATAGAGCCAATACACACTAACATCCAAAGTGGGGTCCCCTCTATCTATGCCATGGGATTCTTATGAGTTGTTTTCTACAGTCCTTAACATCCAAAGAGAATAGGAATTAGATCAGTTGTGCTTCTAATTTTATTTCTTTATGCCCAAATAGTGTTGATTATGGCCACCGGAATGGACCTCCATAGACTTTTTGCTAGCTTTAGACCTTGCAGCTCCCAACATTCCAGACATCATGACCTAGTCAAGATCCAGGCAGAAAAGTAATGATTCCATATCTTAGACGAGATAGGACAGTGAAGAAAAAGATGATTACTATCCTCCAAATCTTGGCCACAAAGAACACAAAGCAAATCTTGAAGCTGAAAACCCCTGTTTCAAGAAAGCATTTCAGTAGTGATAACTGGGTTATCCTCTATTTTGTTCAAGACCAACTTTAAAACTGAATTCTCTAGTGATGGTACCTAAATAGATATTTGTGCCACACCCTGAGGAATTATTATTAAGTCAAACACACTTATAGCCATATGTAAACGATAAAAGACACTGAGCATATGCACGTAAAGATTTAAAATTAAAGGTTTTAAGAAGGTGGAACCAACAAGTTGAGATTTAATGTATCACTTGCGAAAATGATATCTATACATTGGTGGGAGAGCATGACACCATATACATGTTTAAACTGTGCAAATTTGTTTTACTTGTAATGAGTTTCTTTCAGCTCTGGTTTTGAGGACTTAAGTTGTTACATGAAGTCTACTTTCATGACACCATATACATGAATCTTACTTACAAAGACATGAGCTTTATCCAGAAAGACATGTATATGGATGGTCGCCCTTTCATCAAACATCTCTGAAGCAGCAATTGACTTTCCAGCTTTCATATATGCAAAGGCCATACTAGTGTACACAACGCTAATAAATCTTCATACATCATATGCATTGAATCTGTTCTCATGATTTTTACATTCCTACAGCTAATTTGTGGGGGGCTAGCTGGATCTACTACAACATTTTTTACAACTCCTTTTGATGTTGTGAAGACAAGATTACAAAGACAAGTGTGTAGTTTAAACTATGCAAATTTGTATCAACAAGTATCAGTGCATGGAAGTGTTCATATGAAAAACTGCATGCAAGCACAAGATTATCAACAAGTATCAATGCATGGAAGTTGCATAAAATAGTTGTACCTAATACTGCCATCGTTGACATGGATAGTTTCATGATTCAATGATTTACAACAGGAAAGATGCAAGACCGGCCCTCTGCATCTGGTTCAAGGTTCAAAAATAAATGCTACAGAAGGGGTTCTAGAAATCCGCCATCTATTTGTGCAAGGGGGGCAAGGAAATTGTATGACCCAAGAAATCCACCATCTCTTTGTAGCTTATCAGTCAAGGGGGCATTGGGTTCTAATTTAAGCCCATGAAATCCACCATCTCTTTGTACAATGGAAAACCCTCATCATAAGGGAAATAATAGCAACAAGAAGAAATTCCATATGAAGGACTAGAAGCAGCAAGTTGGCTTAAGGGGTTCCAGATGAAGAAGGGAAATAACAACAATAAGAAGAGATTCTAGACGAAGGGAAATGGGGGGGTTGCACCTATTTTGTTTGTAAGTCTTCAAACCTTCGATCGTAGCAAGTTACCTTCGATGGTATACATATAAAAAGGAGAGAAAGGTTAGCCATGGGATGAAGGAAAAGAAGAATGACACTCGAAGAAGAAGAAGAAGAATAGAGAAGTATGCAGGTCGACAATGGCAGATCTCAGGGTTAGGGCTCGAAACATTTGCGACTTTTTATCGAAAGATCTCTATTTTCTCACAAGCGTGTGTAGAGAAACACACGTTCGAAGAAGCTAGAAGATTGCAAAAGCTTCAATCGAAGCTTCTCGAAAAAGCCTAATTTCGGGCTTCTCACGTCTTCAACGGTCTGCGTCTTTTTCGAAACAGATCTACCATTTGCCAAATGGGAAAAGCCTGAAATTCAGGCTTCCGGGCTTCTAAACAGCCGGAAGCCCGCGCAGAAAGACTTGCCAAACGTGGCCGTAATTATCACCAACATTTGGAGTTGGGTAGAGGTGGGGAGTCCATTCCCCTCTCCATCCCTGTCCCCGAACGCCATAAGATATCCCATCTATTTCTAGTCCCCACTAAAAATAGTCTCTGTATCTGATCCATCGGGTCGAGGAAGCTGAGTACCCAACGGGGACGGGAAAATTACCATCCCAAGATATAAACCAATGCATTTTCACAGGCCCTAGATTTTATGCAAATTAATCATATAATCACAGCCCACAAATCAAGGGCTCTTTGGCAAGTATTTTTAGGAAAATCTTCTCGTAGTTCTGACAATCAAAGACATATTGAGCTTTTTCATGAAGACCTGAGCAGCCCAAAGTCAGTTTGGCTACCACACGTCTTTCCACACGAGAATAAAGCAAGAAAGACACGAAAAACTCCATTTAGAGTTTCCCAAAATCAGCCCAAAATAGGTTTTTCACGTCTTTTCGATGCATCAATTTTTGGCAACTAAATCTATTACAAACCAAACAGAAAAAAACCATAATATGATTTACCCGACTTATAAACAACTGAAAGACTACATAGAAAGATGCGCCAAACGGAGCCCAAGCTAACTCCTTGGTGACAAGTTAAGAAGGGGCAGGGAACATCTATGCATGGAGAGAAAGAGAATTAGGGAAGGAATATTCAGTCAATGCGAGGGAAAAAGGATTCAATTTAAACGTACCTCTCTCAGGGCTGACAATTGAGTAAAAGGTGGGCCAAGCCTGGCCATGAGGAATTTCGGGTCTGTCCAGGCCAGACTCCAGAGCTTTTGGATTGAAGTTCTAGTGGGCTCAAGCTCTTTGTGGCCAGCTGGGCCCAACAGCAGTATCTGACCATCTAGGTTGGACTACTGTAGCCTTTAGTTTCTCTATGTCAATACCATCTTGTGCGCTATATTTTGAAACAAGAAAATTCCAACCAACCAAGGGTACAACTTGGTCCGGGCCTCCGTGGTCTCAAAGTAAGGGTGTCAATGGATTGGTTTTGGACTGGACTCCAATCCAGTCTAAAATCAATTTGGATGGATTGGACGGACCAAAAAGATATAGTAAATTGGACCAATCTGGTCCAAAATATTTATTAGATTGGATTGGACCTGGTCCGTTTGTAATAAATTTATATTTGATTTGATTGGATTAAGCCAATATCTGGTCCATCATATAAGATAAGAATATAGGTGTCAATGGACCGGATTTGGGTTGAAGCCAATCTAAATTAAAATGAATTTGAACAAATTGGACCAGTCCAAAATGGTCCAAATTATTCATTGGATTGGATTGGACCTGGTCCATTTGTAATGGACTCACATTGGACTGGATTGGATTGGACCAAATCCAGTTCGATCGACACCCCTCCTAAGGTTATATTGGTGACATATGGATTTATTTATTGAACCAAATGGTTGAACCATAAGAAAATACAGTTTAATCTCTACGTCGGGTTTCAAGAAACTAGGTTGAAGTATAATTGGGGCCGAAAAAAAAGAAAAAAAAAAAAACAAAAGGTTAAGTGTATGTTCAGTCCGACCATCCCATCCCCATATACATTTGGTGAAGGCCTATGACATTGATTTAAAAACTTAGGTGCTGTTTGGCTTTTGAAAAGGTAGCTTAGTGGATTTTTATAAAAATTCAATTTTAAAAATTTTCCTAAATAAGTTGGGTAAGACCGTTTAGTGATGTGAAGTTGTTTAAAGGAGCATTGGCATTGTAGGGTAAGAGTTCAGATTTGCTTCTCACAAAACGCTCCTCACGAACCTCACTGCATGTTCCAGCCATACATTGCGAATATCTCTCATACTTGTGCCATCTTTTTAAGACAAAAGCATTGGTGTGTTGTTATTCTTGGGGAGGTGTTCCCAATACATGGTGGGAATGTACTGTGAAATTGGCGTGAGAAGCAAATCTCGATTCTACAGAAAAATGCCCCATTTCTAGTTAAATGACCACATTAACCTTGCTATTAAATTTACCACATGTATTGAAATGCCATGCAACAATGCAATGAAGTAAATACAAAACCCATTAACTAAGGTTGAATTTGTATAAGATTTAGGGATTTGTGCTTTTAAAGCGGAAAAGCACAAAGCCCTTTCTCCTTTTCTAAATAAAAATGCCCCAAAACCCCAATTTTAAGCTGTGTTTTGATCTTAAAAATATCTTGGCTTTAGCTAATTTTAAAAGCAACTCTTACTGAATGTTCAAAACATTTTTTAACCCAATTTTGTTTCCCAAAAACTCAAAAACAAAAGCTTATCCAAACAGAGCCTCAGTCTAGTATGTATATGAACTGCCTTGACCTGATCTGATCTGTTAGTTATGAAACATTATATATTATTCATATATTCTATATATGTATATTCTATGTATTATTTATATAATTATATATTTTATATTATAATATATTATTATATTATATAAATAACATAATATATTATTTAAATTATATCATAATTTTTTTATTACAATTCTAATCGGATTGGATTTGAATCGGATATTCGATAAGACATTTGAAATCAAATTTGAATCATATTCTTGAAAATCAAATGGATTCTTATCATATTTGGATCATTTAGACTTCTTATTGGATGGGATTGGATATACCCTTTACAGAATCCAATCCGATCTGTTTGCATCCCTACCCACACCCAATGGGCCCAAAAACAAGGCAACAACATTACCTTCTTTATTTCTAATCACACCTCTACTTCTAGAAGGACCCAGATTGCCCCAATTGTTCCCATCAAAATTTAGTTTATAAAATCCTTATTAGGAGGTGACCTACAAGAAGGTGCCAACTTCTTTTCTAAAGAACTCTTTGCCACTTTACCATAATTCCTCCATATATCATCAAAAGACACATGTGAGAAGATATCCATTGTTATGATCTACTATATCACTTTTATTATACACTCCTTTATTGTTCTCTCATCTCTTTCTTTCTTTAAAAAAAAATTACATTTCTTTCTTTCCAAATGGTCCTTATCATTGTTGCCTTTATAATCTCCACATGATTCTCTCCCATCTCGTAGGCCACACAAAAGTAGCTAGATCAAACAACTTATTCACCTTGGCTAACAAAGTTCACTTGCACTCAAATAAAGAATTCTCCCCATTAGCTTTGTAGATTATACACTAGTTTGTGGACATACAAAGAAAAGGTCTTCTTTTCTATAAACTATCTATTGTATTTATCTTCCCATAATAGATTTTCCAACAAAAGGCAAAAATTTTTAGGGGAGTCCAAATTTCAAAGGAAAGCATAAGAGATAAGAGAGTTGAAAATAAGGTACATGAGAACAAAACCAAAGAATGGGGAGTCCAAACACTCTGATCAGGGATAAAGGAATCCAAATAAATTCTCTTAAGGAGGAATTCACATGGCTTGCAACCACATCAAGCTCAACATCTCTTAAAACCCTTCTAAAACCATAATTAATCCCAATTAAGACCCATATGAAGAATAGGGGATTTTATTAGAGGTGTTCATAGTCCGGTTTGGTTTGGTTTGGAGAAGATCTTGGACCAAACCAATAAATTATGGTTTAAGAAATTCTCAAACCTAACCGAACCATTTTAGTATAGAAACCAAACCATTCTATTATAGTTCGGTCTAGTTTCTAATACGGTTTGGGCCACTCTATTGGGCTTAACCCAATTAGAAGGCCTAAATAACATGCATACCTACATAAATAACAAACATAATTCAAATATCAAATTTAAATGAGTGTCATTTATTACTATTATATAAGTAAAATTCATATTTTCTCAAACATAAATAACTCCTTGGGCATCAAATTACAAGTTAAAAATTGATACAAAGACAATAATGTATGAAGTATTAAATGAATATATGCATACATATGTTTAAACATATGTATTATATATCATATACAATGATAAATATGTTATTAATAATTCAGTTTAATATGGTTCATAGTTTGGTCTGGTTTCTAAAATTTAGAAAACCAAACCAAGCAAAAAAAAATTACATTTTGAGAAATTCTCAAACCAGACCAAATTGTCTTAAGGATAAAATAGACCAAACCTCCAATTGTGGTTTGGTTGGGTGCGGTTTTGTGGTTTATACCATATAATGAACACCCTTAGATTTGATGGAGCTTGAAATGAGCTCTTTTCTATACAAAGAGATAGAGAATGAAGTAGGAAAATGGTCCTTATAGAGAAGAAATTTTGACCCAAACACCCTCCCAAAACAAAACAAAGTCCCCAAAACAAACATAATACCTAACAATTCTTAAGAGCTAGAAAGAATATTATGAAATATGAATAGCAAAAGAACCATCATTATGCATCACTCCATGAATGCTAGCCACAATCCTATGTCATAATGTCATGGGATAATCGTTGGGGCCCCGTGCGGCACTCGAAATGGGCGAGTAAACCTACGAAACAAAGCAAACACACACACAAAGGCAACAAGATGGCACACGAATTAGCAAAAGGCTAYTTGTATTGCATTAATCAGTGGTAAGCACAAGCACACAGTACAGTGTCGAGGGGATCTCGTGCTTAACCTTTGCTTATGAACTCACTCGATTACCTACCTCCCCTCAAAGAGTATGTTAAGCTTTTGGGGGAGTGACAATAGGAAACATCAAAAGGACGAAAAAACATACTAAGTAATTACAATAATGCCGTTGGCGGTCCCCCTTACAAAATACAAGCAAAGCTCACCCATGACACACATATTGACACCATGAAGGTACGTGGTTGGCACTCTGATGGCTCACTGTAGGTGCTTGATGAACTTACAATTTATCTATAATTTTTGAGGACTTTAGCATGGATTGTTATGCCGGTTTTATTAATTTTTGCCTTAATTTAGCTTAATGCTAAGAATAAGTTTCAGGGATAATTAATCTAAGAAAAGAAAGGAAAAAGGCAAGAAAAGAAGGTTCAAAAAGACCAATTTCAGTCCAGTCCGGTCGTGGAAGCAAGAGAGAGCACTTCGGCCCAAGAAGAGTAAGTGAATTCCTTGAGAAAACCCAAGAAAAGAAAGCCTASCTATGAGTRGAATTCGGCCYARMAARGAAGGCCCATTCTCAGCCCAAAAGAGCAGCTCAATGTATAGCTATCATGTGCTAAGAGAGAGCCTAAGTGCAGCCCAAATAGCAGCCCTTAGGAGGCTTTC
>NW_010729318.1:146702-161115 GCF_000365185.1 Nelumbo nucifera
TGGTTCAATTTAGCTAAGGGGTAGGTTTGGGCCAGGTAAGGATCAAAATGGTGTTTTGGATTATTAAGGTGTGGATTCCCATGCATTTTTCCCCAAGGGTAACTCATAGGGCTACTACGGGGACTAGCCTTAGGGATGATGTGAATGTGGTCCCTAGATGGCTTGGGTGGCACTCGCTCTCCCCAGTGGTTGTGGTAGTAAATGTGGGCAAGGTTTGACACGGCCTTGGGTCTTCTTCTATTGGGCCCACCAATTGCGGGTGCTTGCGGCTTCTACTGCGAAGTCAACTTCTGCTGATGTGGTTGGTGTTGAAGCTGATGCTGCTGCTGCTGCTGGTGTTGACTTGGACGTTGGCATTGGCGTTGGCGCTGGAAATGGAACCGTCTTGGGGGTGACTTCTTCCTGGTGACGACTTCCCAACCAGTTCCAGTGTCGATGTGAGGTACTTGACAGGGGTTCTTCCTTGTTGACGTAGCACTGTCTTCATGGTTGTTGGTTTCTTGGTACAACTGCAAGGCTAAAAGTTGCTTCCCAAGTATCTGCAAGGTTGATGAGACAAGAACCATGCAAGGGGAGTGTTCGTCCAGAATAAGCAAACTGTTGATGTGTGGCATAAGTGTTGCTTCCGCCTGCTTGAGGAACTCCACTCCAAGAATAACCTGAAAATCATCCAAGGGAACCACAGATAGATTGATGGGTCCTTTCCACGGTCCAACTCGAAGTTCTACTCCACGGGCCATGCCCTCTACTACTTTGGCCCCGAAGTTGACAACCTTGACCCACCCAGTTTGTTTGGTGGTGGTCAAGCCGAGTCGCTTTGCCTCCGCAAGCGAAATGAAGTTGTGGGTGGCCCCAGTGTCCACCAAGGCTTGGGTCGGCCTCCCGCTGAGGGTGATGTCAACATAATTCAGCCCCTTGTGGGCTTTGGTGGGCCGCTTTGATGTGGCCACTTTCTTGACCATGGCGTTGATGAGTTGGAGGGCACCTACTCTTGGCGCCGCTGTGGGTTTCTCCTCATCGCTCTCTTCATTATCGCTAAATTTGGCGATGAGGGCAGTTATTTTCTTTCGGGTTGGACAGTCACTCGTCCAATGCTTCCCGTTGCAAAGGTAACAAGGTGCAGGAGGAGGTCTCCTAGTGGATTGGTGTCCCTGATAACTTGGGCCTCCTTGTGACTTTTTCCCTTGTTGGTAATTGTAGGGCTTGTCCGCGGGCATTGGCTTCTCCTTTGTAGAGGTTGATTGTGGATCTCCCCCACTCAGACTCATGGTACCTGGGCTGGATGGTCTTTGCACATCTTTCTTAGGTGTTCTCAGATCAACAAGCTGCTCAGCTACGGCTATGGCAATGGCAAGGTCCTCAACCCCGCGTCGCTGGAGTTCGA
The DNA here is from genome assembly GCF_000365185.1 of Nelumbo nucifera. Next base: position 148,087 of record NW_010729318.1, read on the forward strand.
GCTCGGCCCATGGCTTGAGACCATCCATAAAATTGAACAGAAGATCCTTGTCTGACATGTCAGTGATCTCCAGCGTCAAGGCCGAAAACTCCTTGACATAGTCATGTAGTGATTCTTTATGTCTAAGATTCTTCATTCTTCGGTGTGCCAAGTACTCCACATTTTCTGGGTAGAACTGCCGCTTGATCTCACGCTTAAATTCAACCCAAGTGTCAATGGTGTGGGTTCCTCGTTCAATGTCTTGGCAACACCTACGCCACCATAACATTGCGATATCAGTCAAACGCATAGCAGCTGTACGTACCAGAGTTTGGTTGTCAATGATGCCAGTGGCAGAGAAATATTGCTCCAATTGCCACAAGAAGTTGTCAAGCTCCCTAGCATCCCGAGCACCCGAGTAAGGAGTTGGCTCTCTTGATGTTCACGGAAGCTAGGGTGGAGGGAGTGCTAGGTGCGTTGGCCACTGCCCTCTTTAGGAGAGTCATTTGATCTCTCATCTCATCCAATTGCGCTTGAAATCTATCTAGCAAGCCCTATAGGCTGCTTTGGGAAGGCCCAGCTCCCGAATTCTGTATGGTGGTGTGCATGTCTCTAAAGGCGCCTTTGAAACGTTCTTCTAATTCCACCACTGCATTCTCAACCGTCTCTAGGTTGAGGTGGAGTTCATCAACCCGATCTCGGGTTTCTCCCACTGTCACCTCGCAACGTAGGAGGCGCATGTCCACGGTAGCTAGTTAGTCGACTGATTTGTCGTGCTTGCTAGCTTTAGTTGTACGCCCCTTTGGGGCTTGTGTCTTGGTAGGTTCGTCAAGTGGAGCTTCATCAGTGTCATGGGCTTGAAGCCGCCCATGTGGTGTGTCGTCGGCAATGCCCCGATTGCTCTTCATTGTGTTGATGTAGGGACGAAGACAAGGTCCAGAATGTGTGTAGGAGCTCCTATTCTGATACCAAATGTCACGGGGGTAATCGTTGGGGCCCCGTGCGGCACTCGAAATGGGYGAGTAAGCCTACGAAACAAAGCAAACACACACACAAAGGCAACAAGATGGCACACGAATTAGCAAAAGGCTATTTGTATTGCATTAATCAGTGGTAAGCACANGCACACGAATTAGCAAAAGGCTATTTGTATTGCATTAATCAGTGGTAAGCACAAGCACACAGTACAGTGTCGAGGGGATCTCGTGCTTAACCTTTACACGCTTATGAGCTCATTTGACTACTTACCTCCCCTCAAAGAGTACATTAAGCTTTTGGGGGAGTGACAATAGGAAACATCAAAATGACGAAAAAACATACTAAGTAATTACAATAACGCCATTGGCGGTCCCCCTTACAAAATACAAGCAAAGCCCACCCATGACACACATGTTGACACCATGAAGGCACGCGGTTGGCACTCTGATGGCTCACTATAGGTGCTTGATGGCGCGACGAAGGAGTCACCTGTGACAATAATCTCTCTCTCAAAAAAGGATCTTTAAAGCCATTTCCTTATCGAGGTTACATTCTTTTTTCCCATGTTATCAATGTTGACCCTATGTGTTTTGAAGATAACAAATTCATTGAAGCTATTGATATTATTAGACTCTGAGTGTGCAGATAAGTTCAAGTATAGGAAAAGACAAGAAGATAACTCTCTATCTTTGAAATGAAGAGAAATCAAGTTTAAGTGAAGATCGAGAATTATATCATTTAGGAACCTGATGTAATCAGTTGCAAGAAACTCAAAATGGGGTCATATTAGACCAACCTTGTTGTGCTTAAAATTTTGATTGAAAATCATCTTTCCACCGTTTGGATGGCATAAAAGTTGAATTCCAAAGGTTGAAAATCATATTTCTACTAGTAGTTGGCTGGGTGAATAGTGCAGAAGCAGTCAACTAGTTGTGACAACTAGGAGTGTCAATTGGACTGGATTTGGTTCAATCTGGTCTAGTCCAATGTGAATCCATTACAAATGGACCTGGTCCAATCCAGTCCAATGAATATTTTGGACCATTTTGGACCAGTTCAAAGACTATTCAATCTGTTCAAATTCCTGTTAATTTAGATTGGTTTCAACTCAAACCTGGTCCATTGACACCTATGTTCTAACCTTCTATCAATGGACCAGATATTGGCTCAATCCAATATAAATTCATTATGGACGGACCAGATCCAATCCAATATGTCATATTGGTTCATCCAATCTATCCAAATTCAATATGTCTTATTGGTCCGTCCAATCCGTCCAAATGGATTTTGATTTAGACGGAGTCCAACCCAAAACCGATCCATTGACACCCCTAATGACAACTAATCAACTTGTAGAAATCAAAATCGTCGATTAGATGTTAACTTCTTAAGCTTAAGAAGTTGACTAGTTGCTTAGTGTCAGAAAAGATAATTCCAATTTGATAGCAAAGAAACCGACTAGTTAAGCTAATTGGTTGACTTCCTAGTGCACAAAATCTCAAACAACTAACGGCTAGTAAAGAGCTTCAATGGCTCTTTCCTCTTGGGGATGGATCCAAATCAATGGGAAATCACCAATCAATGTATTAAAATGGTCATATTGGTTTATTTCAAATTGATATATAATCTTGGAGAATAAGAAAGAATACAAGAGTTTGAAGTGAGATTGAATACAAGGAAGATATTGTTGGMACCTATAAATCCATCTGAGGCTGTAACAGATCTTATTGGTACCCATAAGTGATAGTGGATTAAAACTCACAGGTGGTGTTCCTAAGGAGATGTAGATTGGGAGAGTTGAAGTTCTATAAGTCCTGGTATTCTTGTTAATAGCCTAAGCTCCACTTTGTTAATAGTCTAGGCAATACCACGAACCAGGTAAGGTGTAAAACCTTACAGCTTTGTTAATACCCTAAACTCCACTTCATTTTATTATGTTATGAATGTGTTCTCAAAGTAGAATTTCTAAGAACAAGAATGTCAAAAGTTAAGTGTTTTTCTCTTAGCAACAAACTAGGTCAATATTATTATTGTTTTTGTTTTCTACTTTCAAATGAGAAAACCATTTTTATCTACTTGAATTCCACATAACATACTATTCTGGCATTATAACATTTCAAAATTCAAACCCAAGTCATTCATCCGAAGAAAAAACCTGCTCCTAGAGATTTCCCTTCTCAACTCTAGAAGCTACTAGAGCCATGGGGATATCCCTTTGAAATTTATACCATGACTATTGATAAAAAAAAAAAAAAAACTATACAATGGCTAGGATCCTTGCTATTATGTATAAACATTGTTCTGATGGGTAGTTTTGTACTTGATAGAGTGAAAAGTATTTGCTGGCCATCAACCATCTATTTTGGGTTTAAACCAATAACCAAAAGGTGATGCTTCCTCCATGTTATACACCAAAATGGGTGTTAACCAGTATGGGGAATTAAATTGTTCAACATTAAACCAAGAACAGAAAGGTCATAAAGTCCTATTCCATGAATTTACATATGTCTGATTGATTTTAAAACATCTACCCTAATGGATTCTCAAAGAACTCCCAAAATTTTTTCAAGTCCCTTTCATTTGAGCAACAACTTGAAGAAACATGCAAATTAGCCTGTAAGAGATCATCTAATCATACTGGAAGTAGGCATCATTAGTATGGCATTCTCATGATACAATGCCTTGCTTGATATTGTTCTAGTTCTACATTCCTTGGTCCAGGGTCCCAAGGCACCTAGGTTATTGCTTAGCAGAACATAGCACGCTGTTTTCAATTTGTTGTTGATCCAGTCGGTTGGACCGATGCCCGGTTTGGGTCAGCATCTAACCCGTCATGTTACAAAACTTGTTTACCTAGTCAATGACCTTTCCACTTGGACAATTGAATTATTGACCTATCTGACCCATTAAACAAGTTGGTTGTTATATTATTAAAGTTTTATATTGGTGTAATATGGGTTTGCTTGTTGAGCCAAATGTTGAACCATTGAACCATAAGAAAATACAGTTCAACACTTCAACCTCTACGTCGGGTTTCAAGAAACAAGGTGAAATCTCGACTGAAAAGCATAAGAAAGCAAAGTTATTTTTTTCTTTCTTTATAATCCATGAGAAAGTAGGTAGAATTATGAAAACATCCACTTAATACCACAAAAGGGAGAAAAAGCCAAAGTTGTTTTTCTGAAGGCAAAAAAATGGTACAAATTTAAAACAAAACCTGTGGAGGTTGTTGGGTAGCACATTCATCAACAGTCTTGTTTTGTCTGTTCCTCGTTGATATAGCCATTTCTAATGCATTTCTTTGTCTCTTTGAAGAGCGCACACTAGCCACCTTGTGTTTGATCCCCCTTTTACTGCAATGGATGGCACTTCTTCAGTAACACTAGCAACATTCCTACCAACACCAGTACATATTTCATCACGGTTTGTAGGAGAGCATTGTGAGCTAATGGTTTCATTAATCTCTTGTTCAATGGCCTTTGATGCAATAAATGACTTTTCAAAGTTTGTTTTTTTAAAACAGTTAATAACTCCTTTCGAAAGGCCTTTCCCAATCTCTAGAGCAACTTTATAAGCATCTTCAGAAGGTGCAACTCTAATTGCTATTTGGTTAAACAAACAATTCATATCCTTGAAACGCTTTGCTATTTTTGTGCTTTCATCAATAATAAATTTGAAAAAGTGAGAAACTTCTATTCAATTATGCTTCATTATATATATATATATATGCTACAAGATCTCTCAAAAGGAAGGAGATCAAAGACAAAATAAAGAAAAGGAAATTATGTACAAAATAAAAAGGAAGTATATTATTATACAAATCCCATGATTGTCGGTTTGGGATTGTGATTAGTCTCCAACACTCCCCCTCAAGTTGGAGTTTGTATGTCAAAAACACCTAACTTGCGAATGATAGATAGGAATTGTGGTGTGCAAAGGGATTTTGTAAAGACATCAGCCAGTTGATCATTGGATGAAAGATGGGCAATTTTAATAATCCCTTTTTGTAATTTCTTACGAACCACATGGCAATCAATCTCAATGTGTTTTGTATGATCATGAAAAACTGGATTTGCTGCAATGTGTAGGGCAGCCTTGTTGTCACAAAACATAATGACGGGTTGGCCATGAGGTATGCACAAATCTTTAAAGAGTTGGAGTAGCTAAGTGATTTCAAAGCAAGTAGATGCCATGGCATGGTATTCGGTTTCAGCAAATGAGCATGCTACAATATTTCATTTCTTGGCCCTCCATGATATGGGAGAGTTGCCTAATAGAATACAATATTTAGGGATAAAGCATCTAGTATCTTTACAACTAGCCCAATCTGAATCGCAAAAAAGCTTGCAATTGTATGATGCTATTTGATGACAAAAGTATTCCTTGCCTGGCCAGGAGCTTGCTTGATATACTAAAGGAGACAATGAATTGAATCTAGATGGGGTTGACAAGGATCATCCATAAATTGAGTAAGAACTTGAACTGAGAATGCAATATCCAGTCGAGTGAGGGTGAGATAGAACAGACGTCCAACTAGGCGATGATATTGGGAAGGATCTAACACAGGGGTCCCATCATTCCTTGAGAGTTTAAGGTGATGCTCCATAGGTGTAGTTGTTGGGCGGGAGCCAAGAAGACCAACATCTTCAAGTAATTCAATACCATATTTTTGTTGGGTAAGAAAAATGCCCTTCTTGGAATGGGCATCTTTAATTCCCAAAAAATATTTAAGTGGACCAAGACCCTTAAGTGTGAACTTGGAATTAAGGAAGTTCTTCAAAGAAGATATGGTGGACATATCATTTCCAGCAATGATAATATCATCAACATAAACCAATATTATGGTGGCAATGGATCTCATGCGACGTACAAAAGGGAGTAGTTAGATTTGCCTTAAACAAAACTAGCTTGGACGAGAACATTGGAGAAAGTAGCAAACCATTGTCAAGAGGCTTGTTTTGAAACCATACAATGATTTGTTCAAGTTGCACACTTGGTTCTCCCCTTGAGTATGGAAACTTGGAGGTAAAGACATATAAACTTTTTCCTCCAAATGTCCATGAAAAAAGGCATTATTGACATCAAATTGATGTAGATGTCAATTATTAATTGCTGCCACAGCTAGTAAAACCCGTACTATAGTGAGCTTTGCCATGGCAGCGAACGTATCATGATAATCAACACCTTCTTGTTGGTTGTACCTTTTTGCTACCAAACACAATTTACAACGCTCTATTGTTCCATTTAGATTATATATCACCTTATAAACCCATTTGCATCCGATAGCTTGTTTAACAAGGGGAGTGGTGATAGTTCATTTGCATCACGCCATTTTAGATCTTGAGTAGCCTGCTTGTAAGTCCTAGGCTCAAAAATAGATGAAATGGTTATGAAAAAATCTAAATGAGAAGATGATAATTGATCATATGACAAAAGAGGTTGGGGTAAAGGAGATGGTGGTTGTGAAAGGTATGCCTTAGGAGTTTCTTGAGGAGGATTCAACGGTAAGGTATCAACTAGTTCAACAATAGGCATTGGTAAAATAGGAGATGTATTTGGTTTAGAATTCTTATATTGATCAAATGAAAAAATGTCCTTATGAGAAACAACATCACGTGATACCATGGTGGAATGAGATTCAAGGTAAAAGACCTTAGGATAACCAATGGATATATAGGGCTTAGCACATGGTGTAAATTCATAGCATGGTTCAGTATGAGTAGAAACATGGCATAGGCATCCAAAAACTCTAAGGTGAGTATACCAAGGGGGCTGCACAAAAAGATTTTCATAGGGTGTTTTTCCAAAGAGAACAGGTGTAGGGGTTTGGTTAATTATGCAACTGTAAGAACACAATCTCCCAAAAATTTGATAGGTAATTTGGTTTGGAAAAGATCTCAAGCAACATTGAGTAGGTGTCTATGTTTTCTCTTAGCTACTCCATTTTGTTATAGAGTTGCAACACTACTTTGGTGTATAATCCCATATGAATGAAAGAAAGTCCCCATGCTAAACTCAAGATAATTGTTACTACAATGCATTTGATTTTGGTTTCAAATTGGGTCTGAACCAAATTGATAAAAGGCACAACAATGGTTAAAAAATATTGGGCACCAGTAATTGATGGAGTCTGATATCCACCTCATATGTCATAATGAATTAATTCAAAACGTGTTGAGGTAGATATTGTGCTAGTGGGAAATGAAAGTCTAATTTATTTTGCAAGAAGACAAATAAAACAATGCTGAACATTGAAATAGAAAGGTTGGGTATTACATTATTGAGAAAAGACAAACATTTCTTTGAGAGGTGACCTAATTGCTTATGCCAAACTTCATAAGAAGATGGAGATGAGATGTAACAAAATTACAAATATTGGAACCCTTAGTAATTTATTCCTTGGAAGCAAAGTAGTATAAGCCATTCTGTTCTTTACCCACTCCATATCATCATTTTCAAAGATAGGTCCTAAAAAACATAACGATGATGCATAAAGGTTAATGAGCAATTGAGCGAGGAGGTGCTTTTGCTAATGGATATAAGATTGAAATGAAATGAAGGAACACACAAAACATCATAAAGAATAATGGAAAGAGATAAATGAACAGTCCTAATATGACTGACTTAGCATAGGCCCCATTTGGCAATTTAATGTTGCTATTATCATTCTTGGATGGTGACATGAAATCTAATAGAGAGGGAGAATGTACTATGTAATTTATTGCACCACTGTCAAGGATCCAAAGAACTTTGGAGGATGTCAAGTTAAGAGAAACACCTGATAGATTGATACTGGGACTTTCATTACTTCCTTGTGCCATGTTGTCTTGATGTCATTTCAGCAAATTCAAAAGTTGGCAATATTGTTCTTGAGTAAGAGAGAAATTTCCAAAAGCACTTGTAGATTAACTAGCATTAATTGAAGGTTTCTTCTTGAATGTTTTAGTTTGATGGCCCACACCTTGCTGGTTTTTCTTGTAAAATCTATGACTGAGTGGGTATCCCTTGATTTTGTAGCATTCTTCAATGGTATGCCCTTGTCATCCACAATAATCACATCTACAGTCCCGTTGTTCTTTTGATTCTTCTTGGGAACCTTATTTTCATGATCATTATTGTTATAAGTCTTTGCAGCCAAAGTAGTAGGTTCAGAGACCTGAACACTAGTTGTTGCAACATTGTGTTGCCTTTCTTCTTGTAGTACTAAAGAAAAAGCTTTTTTGATGGCTGGCAAGGGATCATGAGGAGTATTTGACCACGTATTGTGGACTAGGACTCATTAAGTCCCCTTAAGAACTGCATGGACTTCTCTTGATCTTGGTATTGTTAGAGTATTTTCATGGCTCTGCAACTACATTCAAGTATAGATCTCTAAGTGTTGCAATGTCATCCCAAAAACTTAGTAGCTCAGTTGGTAGGTTCTTTGACTCGTCGGAGTAGAGACCTGGGATCAAATCCCGCTGCCACCAGGGGTTGGGGGGTTAAGGGAAAGGGTATGGGAGCCCCATGAAGCAAAAAAAAAAAAAAAAAAAATCTCATCCCAAAAACTCTTTAATCGTGTAAAATATGTTGTAATAGAACTTTGTTCTTGCATGAGTGAGTTAATGTCCCTTTGAATCTAGAATAACTTAGGGGCATTTAACTTGTGAGAACCTCTCCTTTAAATCTTCCCATATTTCACGAGCAGTTTCAACATAGATCACACTTGTGGCAATTTCTTTAGATAATGCCTGTAATATCCATGAACTTACCATTATTGCAATGTGACCATTGACGATATATTGGATTTGTCTTCGATGGTCTTGGTACATGATTCAATAGCCTTCATTTTTACATCAATGGTCCATCTTCTTGATATATAATGGGAGGGATCATCTTGATGTTTACATGACCAAGTACCCTCAATGCCTGGCTACATAAATTCAAAGTTTTTGCAATTTCAATTAATCATCAAATTATTTTTTGAGTAAAAAATAATCATGTGCTTCTTTTTTCCAAATACACTAACTTTATATTTAATTATTGTTTCAAATAAAAGAGGATCTTCATCAATACTACAACTCAGTTGCTGCAATACCTCACCATAAAACATGGAAAATATAGGTGGAGTATACACAGGGGCAAAATAATTTAATATATCTAATTGCACTAGTAATGTTGGGATGCTCTGTGTTGCTACAAAATTCAACTTTCATCTTATCATATCATCTATCAACAACAACCCTCTCAAAATGCCAAAGAAATCTTGATAAATCATACTTGATGTTGTGATATTTTTTGGGAAATTTGTATATTAGTGCCCCATACTTTTGACCTAGTCTCACTTTGGTCCCCAAACTTTAAAACGTGCCAACCCAGTACTTAAACTTTCAAAATGCACCAATTTAGTACCTATTGTTAACCATCTGCTAAGTGGCATGTAAAAGAATACAAATGCCCTTCAAGTGCCATCAAATTTTATTTATTTACCAGTTTTTTGCATTGGTTCTAATATGTGAAAGATGATGCCAGAAAAGGAAATATTATTGGAAAATTGTTCTTTTCACTAGTTCTGATATGTAAAAGAAAACTCCCTCTTGTTGTTCCAATAGAGAAAAATGTTTGAGAAAAGAGAGAAGATGGAGAAGAGAGTAAACAAGTAGAAGAGCATATTACTATTGTAATACCATGTTTGTATTCTTGTTCCAAAGAAGAAGAAGAAGAAGAAGAAGTGTGTTAGAGAATAGAGTGGCTCTGTCATCCAGCCCCTTAAAGTTCTATTTATAATTACGGCAACAAAATTACAAGAGAAAAAATTACAAGTGTCCCAGTAGTCGATTATTAGGAAACCTCTTCGTCACGACTATTAGGAACAATATACTAATAGTAATCAACTACTAAGGACAGTTTGCTCATTGTAGTCAACTACAATGGACAATATGCTGTTAATAGTCGACTACTAAGAAAAGGACTACAAGCTAGGTACCACCACAAGTTATTTGGTAATGGATGGCTTAACATGGAAACAATTTTGGCATGCTAAACGTGTTTCACCATAAATTCACATGTTTTTTAGGAGAGTTTTGACAAATACTCTTCCTATCTTAGGCAATCTATTTAGACATTCAGCTATAATGGGTGGTGTTTGTCCCGTTTATGGGAATGGAGAAGAAACTCTTCATTCAAGAATGTATACCCTTAGGTCCAATAGCGTTTGTAATTCAACGTTATTATGAATAAAAGTACAATTATTTCATGTGACATTTGGTATGTTTCTGCTAATTTAACCCTTGTACTATATTTTAGGATTATGTTTGAGAGAGGTATTTACTCTCTTTTCTCTAAAGCACATTATTATAGGCACGCATTTTTAAACAAAAACTAATTATAACTCAGGCGCATAATGTCAATGTGTAATGTTGTGGCTAATTAAGTTTATAAAAATTAATCTCAAAAGCATTTATGCTAAGTTCCTTTTCTTGGTTTAACAAGAGATGAGATGAAAGCCTACTTTTGCATTAAAAATAATTAGTTAAATTTTGGCGAGTCTTGAAAATTTTGATTTCCAAGTTCCAACTATGGTAACAAAAAAAAAAAACCTAGAAGTTTCATTGTGATTTTATCCCAAATGAAATTTCAAAATCTTCACTTGCAATTTTGGGATTTGATCATTTTGGATTTTTATAAAAAAATATAAATAAATATTAATGCAAAAAATAGTCTAAACTAAATATTATTAATTTGCTTGTGATCTTGGTGCTGATAACTTTTTCTTTCCTCACACTATCTGCCTCATCAAATTCGTATTTTGGACAAAGAAGACCATTTAGATTTGCCTTATTTAAGAAGTAATTGAGACTTTCGGTTCTTTATCTTGTTCTTTAGGCTGTGTTTGGTTGCAGTGCAATTTTATTTGCATTAGTATAAATACATAGGAGTGCAAATGAAAAAAATAAAAATTCTGATTTAGTTTTGTTTTGGATTTTACTTTATTCTGCTTTAGGTCTTATTTTACTTCATTTGTACCACAATCAAATAAAATAATTGTAAATTTGAAATAAAAATAAATCATAATTTTGCATCGAAATCATTTGCACTACAACCATGGTTAAGAGTGGAAGACACATCTTGTATGGACTTCGTAGAGGGTTGGGTAAGGTATTTATATCCCCTCTCATAAATTTTCTACCTGCACTAAAATTTTCGGCTCGTCACCACCTCCGTCCACAGGGAGTAATAAAGTTTGAAAATTAAAAAAATAAAAATAAGTTTTTTTCTAAAATTTCAATTTTTTCTGAAATTTCATTTCAGCTGTGTTTGGTTGCAGTGCAGTATTATTTGCATTAGTACAAATGCATAAAAGTGCAAATTAAAAGAATGCAAATTCTGATTTAATTTTTGGTTGGGTTTTACTTCAATTTGTTTCAGGTCTTATTTTACATCTGTACTGCAATAAAATAAATTAAGGTAAAATTTGAAACAAAAGTATATCAGAATTTGCACCTAAATCATTTGCACTCTCATATTTTTGCATCAGTACAAATTTATTTGCATTGCAACCAAACACAACCTTCATATTTGGGTCCAAAAACGATCAAAAGGACAACTATAGCAAATGAACTATTTTATCTTATTTATTACAATAAATATATAGGGGTGAGCAAGAAAAACCGAAAAAATGAAAATTTGAATCAAACCGAAAAAACTGAACAAAAGTTCTAGTTAACCGAACCAGTCATTTCAGTTTCGGCTAACCAATATAAAAAACCAGCAGTTAACCAAACCGACTGGTATACATATATTTCTATATATTTATATATTTTTTATAATATATATTATAAATATAAAAAACCAAAAAATCAACAAATCGAACGATAGTTAACCAAACCAATTAACCGATTGACTTCAATTAGGTTTCGCTTACCAGTTTTTTCAAAAACTATTAATACCGATTCTGTTTCAAAATAGGCCCACAGTTCAATTACTGTGAAAACCCCTATAAATATCAACTCTAAGTTTTCCGAAATTACTCTAAACATACCTCAAGTTGTTATCTGGCAATCATAGATACCAAAACTCTATTAGATAGCATGTGGGGCCATGTTATATTCAGACTTTGATAAATGAAAATTCAACCATTTTAAAAACTCTCCTTGTTATTGGCACACTATTGTAGACTTTGCAGTTTAGATGATTAGTGAAAGAATGGTAGGATCCATCTAATGGACACCAAAAATGTTGCGGAATGGGTGGGTAAATTTCAAAAATTTTCCTACCTTCTTCCAATTGGGAAATGTATTCCCTAAAATAGAATACAATATTCAAGAATCCTACTTGAAACACAATCGAACCAGATCTGAACCAAAAAGAAAATGGAGGAATTATACTTGATCCAGAGAAACAGTATCTCCCAAAGTTGGTGTTCACGCCCAAAGATGACACCAAGATCCGCTCATGCTAAAGATGACACAGCTGTATGTGGAACAGAACCAACAGAGTGCGTCCTACACACTAGATCCTTCGCAAGAATCCTCTGGAAACTCTGAGCACCGAATCTTTTTCAGTCTTTTTCTGCAAGACTGATGTCAAGAATTGATTTCTTGATTTCTTTCTTCTGCAAAGATCAAATCTTGCCAGAAGGAATGGCGGCGATTGGAGGAGAACTCCTGGGACGAAAATGGCTGAATTGCTTCTCTTCTCTCTGGAGTGTGAATGAGATATAATCTCAATTCGCATGATGCTTTCTTGCTTACAACCCTTGGTTCGAAATCTGATATTTTTTTCTTCTTTTTGGGTTTCTCATCTTTTCTTCTTGATTAAGAAACCTCCTAATTAGGAGTTATCCCAATCCAAATCAGTATTTGGATAGGGATGATCTTAATCCTATCTGCAGATTAAGTTAGCTTACTCCTAATCTTATTAGGAGTTTACCAGATTCAAATCTGATTTGAATTTGGTCTCCATGAGTGGATAAGGTTAAAGACCCAATCCTTTTGCTAACATTAATCTCAGATCCGCCCCATAGATGGGTGATCATATCAGCCCAGCTCGAAATGGGCTTTTAGCCCATTAAGTATTCAGTGCTTAACTAGT
>NW_010729318.1:161278-215385 GCF_000365185.1 Nelumbo nucifera
TAAGTGGTCCCTAGGCCAAGCCATCTTATAAAAACACAGGGACTGTGGGTAGGTGCAAGATTAGCCCATCAGGTACTATCCTAAATGGCCTTACACTTAACCTCTCAGCCCTTAATGATCAAGCACTGCCCGACAAAAGATGACCTCTCCCTTGGCTGCAAGGAACAGTGCCGCACTCTCTACTCACATGGATCCTAGGAATTAAATATATATCACATATAAATTTTGCAAAACAAAATTCCAATGATTGAAATCAACTGCCGGCAGTTTGATTTCCATCAGAGAGAGTGCATTCCCGATCATTACCTTTGTCCGACAAAAGGGCTGATCCTATCACTATGATCACCCACTCAGATGAATTCTCAGATTGTCCCAACATGCCCAGGTTTTGACCCCCACTAAGGATCTCACTGATTGGCATATCAAAGATAGCTCGATCCGACACCTAGTGAAGTGTCATAATCGAGTCTAGGGGTCAGGTGTAACTTTCCAGTTTTGCCCATCTGTCTCCAAGGTCCAGGGCAATACTGGAAATTTGGTCCAGTTCAAGGATTCAAGTAATCCCATACTACATGTGCCTTGAGTCTTACCCTGGTGGCCAAGACAGGCCATCCCAACACTTGGTGGCACACCAGTATCAGCCTTGGCAGGATAAATCTCCCCAGCCTTATCCAATGGCTGTGAACATTTAAAACTAACACGAGTCTCTATAAGTGTCCAGTTTTAGGGTCTTACACAGAATTATACCAAACAATATGAATCAAACATGCACTTTATTTATTTATACAAATGTCAAAAGTACATCAAATCGGATTGAAGCTAAGGACATACAAAACTGTCTAACAATTAGTTGCTTGGATGGTTTATTTATTTCTAAAAGAATATTGGATGGTTTATTTAAATTACTTGCAGGACATTGGGCTTGGATAAAATTAGTGGTGGTTGAAACTCAAACAGATTGAAGACAATAGAGTCCATAAAATATTTGGTGATTATATGTAAACATGAAAGAATGGAGGCAATTGTGGTTGAAACTCAAACAAATTGAAGGCAATAGAGTCCATACAATATTTGGTAGTCCACCGATTGGAGCATACTTGGTATTTAAGGATCAAATGTATATATAAAATACTGAGGATGTTTATGTTATTTTGTATTTATCATTTTGGTTGTGTTGGGTTGCAATGCAAATAAATTTGTACTGATGCAAAATTATAATAGTATCAATGATGAGTGTCAATTCTGATTTATTTTTATTTTAAATTTTAGTTTATTTTGTTTGATTTCAGTTTAAATGAAGTAAATTAAGACATGAAACAGAATAAAGCAAAACCCAAAACAAAATGAAGAGAGTGAAAATACAATGTTTAAAATACCATAGTTTTCAAAACTGGACCGGATCGGAAAAACTGGGAATCGGTCAGGTGACCGGTTCTGTTTTCCCCAAAAACCGGATTTCTCCCCAAAACCGTTGATTTTGGTCAGCGAACCACTGAATTGGGCGGTTAACCGTTTTGACCATTTTTTTTATTTTTTGTCAGAACGGGCCGAGCTTTCGGTTTGAATGGTCGGACCGTTCGACCCAGTAACTGGACCCCTCATCGATTCAGTCACCAGGTCGGTTTTAAAAACCATACAAGGTTTTGCATTGAACATATTTATATTTGCATTCTTCCCAAATGGAGTCTTAGGCTATGTTTGGAAACAATGCAAATAAGTGTGAATGCAAATATGTAGAGTATAAAACGGTTCATATAAATTGCAAAGTTGGGTTAGTTTTGCACTGACAAATTTTCCTTCTTATCAAACATACTTTTAGCTGTAATGGATGCAAACACGAATTCCAATAAAACATATGCCTTTTTTATCAAAAGCTCACTTGAATGCAAATTTATTTTTTTTTTCTATTGATATACTTTTACATCTTATTGTCGATGTAAATATGCCTTGAAAAAATGTATTTTCTTGCCATTTGTCAATTATATAAATATAATGTTGCCAAAGACAAACAAAAATAAACCAGAATACAAATTTACCCTGAACCAGAATTTACACTCCATTTGCATGTTTCCACATGCAGCATTAAGTTTTTTTTTTTTTTTATAATTCTGCTGAAGGGATAATTTTGATTTTCAAATTTGAGCTGGGCATTCATTAATGTTATTGTAGGGTATGGTATCAGTATTCATCAATAGATCCTATCATGGAAATTTTAGTCTGGCTGAAGTCAACTAATAACGTGTCATAAATTGCAAAAGTAATCTTGAATTCTTGATACTTCAAGGTCTTCATGAACTTTTAGAATCAATGTGCCTACCACTACAAGTTCACTCATCATTCCATTTCACCGTAATTCCAATACTACTTCTTTGATATGACCTTTTATCTCTATTGGCTACAGGTTAGGATTTTCATATAAGCTTATAAAAGCTCAAGAAATTTTCTTTTCTCCATTAGATTCTATTTTCAGGAATTATATTTTCATTTGGCTACAGTTTATAGTTTATTAGCGCCATTATATGATATGTTTTTATGAAAATTTTAATCATTAAATCACATATCTAAATCAAATAAACTCCCAAACAAATAAAATTTTTTCATAAAATAACATTTTGATAATTTCAAACTGCTATAATCCGAAAAAAGTGGCACCTTTATAAGTAAATATGGTATTATATGAGCACGACTTATACATTAGTTAAATATATTGATGAATCGAAGTATTGTGATTTCACAATAATATTTAATTTTAAGGCTCTGTTCGTTTTTCTGTAAGTTATTTATTTGGGTAAATGTAATTATTTAGGTAAGTTTTTCCTAAGAAACATTTATCTGGGTAAGTACATTTACCCATGTTCTTTTATTTCTTAGGTAAATAAGGTAATGACTATTTTAGCCATAAAAATTCATTATTGAAAAGGTCATTTTTGTTCCATTCTAGTGTTAGGTGGGAAAGTTATTTATCCACCTAGGTGATACCTAAGAAAATAAACTTTCCCTAATCCCCACGTAAATCTGAAAAATGAATATGAAATTCTTGGTCAATGAGAACCAAAATCCCATTAATCAACTAGGGAACTAGATTACCTTCCACACCATGCTTCACATTAGTGAATGGGTATGATTGTTCAATTGGATTGAAAATCTCTGATAGTTTGCCCAATTGTTATCCTCATGCTTATTACATTATAACTTGTCAAAACCAAAACAACAGATATCCATTTTAGTAAATAAAATTATTAAATAAATAAAAATAAAAATTAAATGTTTAATTTCTTTCACCCCTTCTTTGGTTCATTTGCATCTAAATCCCCAATTAATGTCCTAACATGCAAAAACTATGTAAACAAAAATGAACAATTATACGATATAATCTTATTATTTTTTAGGGATAAATAGACTGCACTCCACCTCAGAAATCTGAAATTATAGCTCCTCTTAGTCTACTAGTAGCCCTCCCCCCCNCCCCGATAAACTGCATTCTGCCTATGGATTTGGCATCGATCCACGATGCACCCACCTGTACGGTAGAGCTATGATTTCTGGGGGTGGACTAAATAGTAAAAACCCCTATTTTTTTATTAATTTTTAATCTTTTCTGCAACTTTGAAGAAAAAAAAACTTGAAAATGGGGCATAGGCTGAGGTAGTAGGTTCTAGTCTTACATAGAGGAGAGAGACTTATAAGGAATCAAAGATTTTCTTGGTTGTGAGTGATTTAAGGAGACAGTCATCCAGTGTGACTTTTAAAAGTAAAAGACAAACCCATGATCTCATCAAAAAGTAAGTGAAATTGTTGACATTTAAAAACAAAAAGCTAATCACTTTAATATGATATGCTTCTACAAGGGGTGTAAGTTGGGGATGGGGGATCAACTCCCATTCCACTTGGGTTGGGCGTTCTGGGGACCCCATTGTGTAGCTAGTAAATAAATGAAGCAAAAAATAAATAAAGAAAAAGATTTGAAGAGTTTGTATAGAAATCGAGCCCATTGAAATTTTAGCAAAAGCAGTAATGTTTTTTTTTTCTCTAGTATTTTACATCTTGGCAATCAATCAAACATTAGAAATTATCTTTTTTTTCTTAAAATAACCATTTTGTTATAATAAATTATAAATTTCCATCCTGTATTTTGAGGGTAGTGACACTTAACACCCCTCCCCCCTTTGATTTACAGTTTTGATGATTACTAAAATACCCATTTAGACCCAGTTTGAAAAAAAGTAGAAATACAAATATGTAGAGTGCAAAACCTTGCATTCTTTTTTATAAATAATCCAGCAAAGAACATGTTTGGAAATAACTTTAAAATTAGTTGGGCCCATCTATAATTTTCCTCTGAATGCATCTAATCAACGAATTCTATTTGGGTTATTGTTTGATGTTCTCTGTATTTTTTTCAGTCTTTTTTTTTGTATTTTGTATTTTTCTGTTTTTCTTTTGCATTTTCCTCTTTTTCTTTGTTATGAAATTTTCTGTATTTTTGTTGTTTTTTCTAAATTTCCTTTGTACATTTTTTAGTGTTTTTGTAAATTTCAGTGGTTTTTGTATTATGCTTTCTTACGTGTTTTCCTCTTTCTATTTGTTGTATTTTGTGTAATTTTCTCTTTTCTGTATGTCGTTGTATTTTCCTTTTTTTCTTCATTTTTTGTTGCATTTCCCTGTATTTTCTGTAATTTTTTACATTTTTTATTTTTTGTGTTGTATTTTATCTTCATTTTTCTGCAAAATGGTCTCATAAAATGATATAAGGGCAGTTTGGGGATCTAAAAACGTTTTAAACAAGCATATGGCAGCCACATTAATATCTTTTCAAAAATTAATTGATGGAATGCTAATAACTAGGGGGACACAGTTAGAGCTATCAATGGGCCGGGTCTGGTTTCGGACAGGGTGAATCAGTCCCGGACCGCTCCCTAAACCAATTATTAATTGGGATAATTAGGTCTGACCCGACTAGACCCAATACTTGACACATATAATTACACATGATAATAACAACTTAATTATAACTTCATTTTTGATAAAATAAGCTTAATAAAAATGAGTTAAATAGTAAATTGTTTATTCTGTGGAAAAAAAAAACAAAGTGTTTTAACCAAAATTATCTTATGTGCTCTCTATAAATTTACCTTTTTAAGCATAAAATATAATAAATATTACAATAAGGAACCATGAGCTGAACCGTAAGGACCAGTCCTGACCTAATTATTAATTGGGACACATACCACAAAAGCAGAACCGATACAATCGGTTTGGTCGGTTCAATTCTATTGGCTAACCCCAACCCATTGATAGCTCTAGGCAGAATGCTAGAATTTGAAACTTCAGATGGATCTTTGTTGCAAATGAAAGTTTAGAGAACTATAAGCAATGTCATTACCTATGTTTCCTGATGTTCAGCTGTAGCGCCTTGTTGGAAAATTTTGGGCTATTTGAGAGCTTCCTATGCTTGATACATTATCCATTCATTTCCTTGTTTATGTATTGGACTAAAAGAATAGTGAGTGTAATTACTTTTTCACCCACACATTCATAGTGAGGTGTCATTGTGCATAAAGTTTCAAAACAGCTTAAGCTGATTTTCTAAACAGCCAAAGTTTTTCCATCTTGTTGGGAGCCTTATTGGTATCACATCAGGTTTTAGATTAAGGGGTATGACAGGGTGGGGTCCACATAAAGGCTGTCTACTAAATTAGACCTTCAAATGACATATTGGGAGACGATTTGGGGTTTCTAGATTTTTCAGCAAACATAGTTTTATAGGCTGTAAGTGTGAGGCTTACCTCCGAAAAGTAGAAACCATTGTGCTTTGGCCCTCCCAAACAGGACTGAATATCTTTTCAGGAAAAATCTCATGGCAACAATAAACAAAGTGAAGGAAAAAGAGAAGAAAAGGCTAAAAAGAGAAATATTATAAAACTGTTTTTAGTGGTAGAAACAAAAAGAAAAATGTAGTAGGTGGCCTCTGTAATCATTGTGTAGAAAGATATTGTATTAGTTATTAAAGATTATTAGTATAAATATAGTAAATTTGTAAAAAAAAACTCAAATTAACAAAAAAAAAATTACTCCACCGATAAAAAGACTATGCCCAACTGACAGAAATACTCTTCTCATCAACCCTCATTAACATTAGTTTACTGAGGTCAAAAATATAGAAAAGAAACTATAGGTACAAGGAAGAAAATGAAGTATTCCACTTGGGGTTTTGATTATCTCAATATGAAATTAAATTACATGTAGAATTAAGAATAATATATATATATATATTTTTTAAATGTTTATTTTTTTTTATTTTGTGGGTGTTTATGGATAGGTCGTTTATTTGTAATTTTTTATTTTAAATGTGTATTTATACTTTTTTACTTCAAACGTTTCCTGTTTTTGTTATTTGGTTGAACTTTAATTTAAGGTCGTTTAATTTAAGTTATTTACCCAGGTAAATGCACTTACCTGGGTAAGTGTTTCCCATGAAAGACTTACCCAGGTAAGTGCATTTACCAATAACCATTTTAGTCATAAAAATCTATTATTACAAGGGGCATTTTTGTCCCATTCAAGTGTTGGCAATTTTCTCCAAGGTGGGAAAGTTATTTACCAATACCCACATAGGAGATGGGCATCAATTAATCGAGCAAGTGGTACCCAGGAAAATAAACTTTCCTTAGTCCCCACATATAAAAAAAGAACATGAGATACTTTCCCCCCTTTCAAAATCCAAAAAAAGAATACCCCTTAAACGTTTTTTACTCTCCACCTTAGATTAATACCCATTAAAATGTGACACATTAGCATTTGGTTTCAAAAAATGCTGGGGCATTGGGAGAAACAAGAATTTTACGTTTCCCCAAATGCCCCATGCACAAAAATCAAAGCATTTCAGTTTTCTACCATTTATTTGATAAACATTAAAACCAAACAGTTGTTTTATTTTGTTTCATATGCAATAAATGTCAACACCTATGTGGCATTGATGTAGTAGTATGTTTTCAATAAATATCCATGGAACTAAACACAACCTATGCCCAACCAGCAGAAATACTCTTCTCATCAATCCTCATAAGCATTAGTACTGAGGTCAAAAATATAGAAAAGAAACTATAGGTACAAGGGAGAAAATGAAGTATTCCACTTGGGGTTTTGATTATCTCGATATGAAATTACATGTAGAATTAAGAATAATATATATTAAACATCATCATTTAAGCCATATTCTAATCATATGGGTTCATTTTGCCATTACATTCTATATAATGCCATATCCATTACAATTGTGAATGCTTAATTCAGTTCTTACTACTTTGTACTTAGCCTTTTTAGCCCATTGAACTTGTAATAGATCATCTCTTCTTACATTGTGCATGACCTTCTATGCCATATTCATATACTAATGGTAACCCAAATTAACAATGGGTGATGGGTAGAAAACAATGTGGTATATTCCTTACAAAATAACAAATTAAAATAACTTCTATTAGTTCTACCTCTTAGTTATATTACATTTTTTAAACTTCTATTATACCTATTTCAAGACAATAAAGTATAAAATGGTTCAAGATAATCAACTTATCTGTCAATTGCATATATTTGCTAAGGTTTTTAAGAACCTATAATTTGATGATAGATATGATACTAAATGGAACAAGATTCATTGTAACTGAACCCATATAATTATGACAAAGTCTTCAGAGGATGATAACGTTTTTAGAACATTTTTAATTCTTATAATAATTTATAGCTTTTAAAATATCCATATTATATGATTTTTCAAAATTTATTTCATGTCATATACAGTTCTGACAATGCAAGTATAACCATGCCAGATCCATGGATATGTGTATATGCAGAGACAAAATACAAGATCCACTCCATTAGTAAGGGCCCACACCCATCACCCCAATTTAGAGAGTTGTCAAAACTGTGGGCCCTCTCTTGACTCCCGCCCTGTGTACATGTGATGAGTTTAAACTGCAACTAGACGTTCTCTAGCCCCCAACCAAGCTACTCCAAATGGTGGCAAGTACAGCTGTACAGGTGATGAGTTAGAGAGCAAAGCTACTCTTGTGATAACATTGCTAACCCAGACTAATTAGCTGAGATCATATTTTACCTTAGTACACTGCTTTGTTTCATTAGGGTTTTGGATTTGTAATGCAAATACAAATATAAATACAAATTACACAATCTGTTGATGCGGAGGAGTGCAAATAGAGGCAGACCGTAAATTCTGGTTTACTTTTTTGTTTCAGTCCCTGCAATTTGATAACCCTCCCCACAACCTATCCTTGGGATTGCTGACGTATAAAGCGCAGTGTGTGGTTTTCCACTCACACTGTTATTGACTTTGTAAAAGTGTGTCATGAGTGCTCTGCACAATACAAACAGCACAAATGAAAAACAGATGGGCAAACAAAGGGCTGAGCCAAACCCCAAAGTTTTGTCCCTTGCTATTGAGGGTGATAGGTGGTGGGTCCCATGTTAATAGATGCCCCCCTCAAATGAAGTTTTCCTTTTTTTTCTTTATTTGTTTTATTGTTTTTCTTTTGAATTACACCCAAATGAGGTATCTTGACTCCAACAATTCAGGCAGCCGGGCACATGTAGAGAAAATCTCCATGTCATTTTATTAATAGCTGAAGTGGAATGAATTATGGTTTTTGAACCGCCGTTGATTTGGAT
The DNA here is from genome assembly GCF_000365185.1 of Nelumbo nucifera. The sequence goes on from NW_010729318.1 coordinate 169,961, forward strand.
GGTCGGACTGTTTGGTCTAAGATTTATACAGATAATTAGTTTTGTTTTATCCCAAACCTGATTTTTGGTTAAAATTGCTGAATTAGTAAGTTAAATTGTCGATCCATCGATCCGTTCAATAGTTTTTTATCAAAAATCATTGAATCGGTAAGGTAAGTCAAACGTAATGATCAACCCGTCAACCCAAAAAACGGTGGCTAAAACAGATTCTATTTTTGAATCATCTTTTAAAACCATGGAATGAATTGTTTCTTTGTCTTTTATTAACTAAATCACTAAATAGGTTGTGAGCTTTTTCTAATGGTTGGAACTGAGTTTCTTTGTGTTCCTTACTATACCCTCAAATTCTTTATTTATTTAACTATTTTGTTCATCAAAAAGCACAGCCAGTTCAGCCATTTTTGACTGTTCAATAGTTGTTAAATTGGCAAGCTGAATAAAATAGCTACGATAAAATATTCAAAAGGTAAATTAATCAAACAGACAAGCTATTCAGCAACTGAGGAGCTTGCCCCCTATTATTCCACTCAGGATCTACTGAGAATACTTGTATAATGGGCAATATATCCAATCAAGAGTGAAAAATGCTAGTGTTTCATAATTCATAGACAGAGGACCCACTTATGATGTAGGCCCATATGCCTATGTGGACCCATTTAAAAAAAATAACAAAACTAGCGTGTTTTACTGTAACTGGTTACATACTTACATGGCCCGGTATTCAGAACAAATCTGGACTCCTATTATTAGACAAATTGACCAAGTAACTCAGTTCAGCCCGATCAGCAATTATATTCATTTCCTATGAGGAATCAAAGGCCAACTTTTTTTATTTTTTTCTTTGTTTTCCAAAATTTTGAAACCAATGTGAACCGACTTGAAAACCGGTTCACAATAAACCAATTTGAAAAGATCTTGACATTAGGCTGGCCCACATTTTGATTGGCCCAGAAAATCTCAGGCTAACCATCCTCTGAAGTCTGAAATCTCCACTAGGCCAGGCCCAGCTGACCCTAAAATTGGGTTGGACTGAGCTGGCCCGCCAGAATACCCTCTCTGTCTCCTCCCCAGTCCCCATACTTACATGACACCGTCACCACGATGTAACGAAAGGCCAAGGACCGGTTAGTCCTCAAAACCATGATAACTCCAAAGAAAATTGGAGTCCCAGTCCGTAGTAGTAGTATTAATACACAGAGGAAGAAAACCCTAGAATTTGGGCTGTCTAATCAGTGGGTCCCACTCGAGAGAACTTAACTTCATCATGCGATTGCAATCGTCGGATTCGCACTGGAAATCCATCAGCCCACTTGATATTAAAAGGCCCATTGAACTAAATAAGACACGGCCCGCAACCAATAACTTCTCACCATCATCTCCGTAACAGGAAAAGTAAATGCAGCATGCCAGAATTTATGTCATGTAGATTATAAGAGGCTCTATTTCCCAAGTGTTAAGAACTGCTGCTGACGTCATAGTATCGGAACCACCTTCCCGGTGGGACCCGCAACCATGATCCGCGGAGTACCAAATCATTACGACCTATTCCCCCCAACCAGCCCCCCACTACACACCACATCAAGAACCACAAATAAGTGCATAAATTCCCACGAGTTGGCAAGTCAAGGGATCAGATCGTATCAAAACACCACTGCGTTATGCTCGATCAACGGTCAAGATGATGTGTTCGCTTTCAGGGCATGATTTGGATCCGACTCGACCGCGGGGAAGTGGTACCCTATTTTTTAATGGTGAGACATGAAGCAGGTGAGCGAGTGTAATATCCGTGGAATAAACAAAACGAAGAGGGAAAGGAGATTATTAGGTACGTCTGGTGTCAGTAATTAGAAGGCTCCTGGCCATGGACGGTGGTGCCTGTTACCTCGAAAACCACGCCCGAGGAGTGGGTCCCACTCGGCATGGCGGAAAAAGCGTGACTTGTGGAGAAAACCGCAGGAGTCCCATACAGTGGATCGCGTCAGCGACGCTAGCCCCTTCCGACCGTCCGATTCCCTCCCCACACCATCAAATCCACGTGGTGGGACCCAGCCCCTGACAATTCAGATATTGACGTTTCACGAGCGTGAGTGAAGTCAATGTTGTCCAATGATGAAGTGCCACGTCTTCAGTCATTTGACGACCTAATCCCGCTAAATCCCGGTAAATCCCAGTGGTCAACGAAAAAGCTAATTACCGCCACGTGTCGGGTCGTACGTGATCTATAATCTCGCCACGCCCGTCTTTAATCTTCCCTTCATGCTTGCAAAACAATGGCGGAGTTCCGCGAAATTTAGCAGTGGTTCCGTTGAATTAACAGAGGGGCAATTCAGTCATTTTATGCAAATTCTTACCTTTGTTATTTATCTGAAGTCAAGATCTCTCTCTGTCGCTCTAACCTCGCAGTCTTTCTCCCAAATCTCTCTCTCTCTATCTCTCTCTCTCACACACACATTCTTTCTCTCTCTAAGAAGTAAGAACTCTGGAAGGGAGGGGGAGGAAGGAAGTAAGAGGATGGATTTAAGCATGGTGTCGTACGGTCACATGGAGAGCGGCAAACCCGAGAGGGAGAATGGAGGAGGTGACGAGGGTGGAATGAGGCCGGTCGAGGCGAACCGACGGTTCGTGGGTGAACCAGTGATGGAGCAGGTTAGCAGCAGTAATGGAAGGATGATGGGTTCCGTGGGAAGGGCTATTAGGTACAAGGAATGTCAGAGGAACCACTCGGCGTCGATCGGTGGCCACACCTACGATGGGTGTGGGGAGTTCATGGCGGCGGGTGAGGAAGGGAGCAAGGAGTCTATGAGGTGCGCAGCATGTGGTTGCCACAGGAGCTTTCACCGGAAAGAATTTCCCGGTGGGTGCACGGCCGAGTTCCAGCAGCGGTACCTGCATCACATCCAGTCTCCTCCGCCACCGCCACCGATGGTGCTGTACAATCATGTAGGACCCGCACAGAATCCTGGGTGGGAGAGGCCGAAGATGGGTGGTGGTGGAGGAGGAGGTGGTGGGTTTCCTCCTATTCCGGCATTTCCAGTGCCAGTGCATCAACGTGTGCCTGTTGTTGGTGGTATGGGAGCTGTTGACATGAGGAATCTGCAGTATCAGCAGTATCAGCAGCAGCAGAGTGATCAAGATCGACGGTCGGAGACGCCGGAGGAAGGCGAGGTGCAGATGGGATCGTCGGTGAAGAACAAGAGGTTCAGGACCAAATTTACGCAGGAGCAGAAGGATAAGATGTTGGAGTTTGCGGAGAAGCTTGGATGGAGAATACAGAAGCATGATGACGTGGCGCTCAACCAGTTCTGCTCGGAGGTTGGAGTGAAGCGTCACGTGCTCAAGGTTTGGATGCATAACAACAAGAATGCGCAGCGCAAGAGAGAGAATTCAGCCACACCAGCAGCTGGAGTTGCCGCTGCCGCTGCAACTGAACTCATCGGCGTCTGAGAGCTAATCGATAAAACCAACCAACCTCTTTCGCTTGCTTTGTTTATTAAATGATAAATAAATATTTAGAGATAGTTTCGTGTTTGTGTATTCCTGTCATTCTAACAAAACATTCTCCCATCTATTCTAAACATCTCTCTCGCTCTCTCTCTCTCTCTGAAGCTCTTCAAACTCAGGTAGGTCTGTCTGTATTAGTTAAAGTTGTTGTTTTTATAGTATCAGAAGCTTAACTAAGTACATGGCGGACTAAACTAAACTTGTGTTCTTTTATGATAATTTGTTTGCTATAAGAAACAGAAACAACGATAGCAGTAACAGTGCATTTGTTTCAATTTCAAGTAGCTAGGTGGACTTTTGTTTGGATCACGTAAGGAAAAAGCTCCAGCAGGAATAAAGGCATTCTAATGGGGTCCCATTTTTGGTTCTCGAGCTTTGTATTTCTCATGTTCTTTGTTCTGTCTTCATTTCCCTAGAGCTAATGAGACTAAACTTTCGATGGATTCTGGTTGATTCGGTTCTGATTCAAGGGAAAGCAGATGGGACCCATTTGCAGATCGATATGGACCCAAACAAGCTGCTTCGGTGGAAATTCAGGCCTGATTCCATCACTGGGTCTGCTTCAGATCCATCGTAATCAAGGGATGTAAGAAGAAATTTTAGAATTGAACTCTGGAGAGAAAGATCCATGTTTCAGACAAACAGCCATGGCAGTTTGCGTTTAGGGAATAGTACCTGGTAATTGTCCTAGAGTGTAACTACCACCACTGTCAGTAGTAGGCCTAATTGCAAAGAGATCTGTCGCCATTTCAAGCAAGACAACGATCTGCAACGTTCCAAAAGAACAAAAGGATGTTAACTCAGCTTAATTTGCATGTAATAACAACCACCACCACCACCTCTGGTCGTATTAGTTTAACTTTGCTGGATTAAGACTTATGAGAACCAACTATATACAGAACGGAATGTTAATAAAGAATTGGAATTATTTCATCTTAGCTTGTGATTCCCAAAAGTGAAATCGTTTCTAATATTTTATTGAATTCTGGTAATGATTCCATTTAAATTATTTCATTCATTATGGTTGGAAAAGTGAATTGAGATGATTTCATTCATGCGTTTCTGAAAAGTGATCAAAACCCAGGCTTCAAAAAAAAAAAAAAAAGTGAAAACTCAAGTTGGATGATAAAAAGAAAACTAGGGTTTAAGGGAAACAACACTCACATTTTTTCGGATTCTCTTAAACTTACCCTAACGCTTAGATATCTCAGGAGTCCTTCGATATTTTTATGTATGATTACCATAGTACCCCTCTTTTCATCTTGGTCTTTAAACAAAATAACCTGCAACCATTCGTTTGTAGGGAATTTACAGTCGGCTTCAGTCTGGTTTGGAGAATATCTCGGACCAAATAAAACCATTTTCAGGATAAAAATTGAGTTAGACCAAACCATTTTATTAGTCTGATTTCTAAAATTTAAAAAGCTGAATCAAAACCTTAAACAAATTTTATAACTTTTCCAAACAGTTTTAAAGTTCATATCAAACCAAAGTTCAGTTCCGTGGTCTAGACCAAATAATAAACGAGTCTGAATCTCCTGCCCACAAGAACTCTGCCCATGCCTACCCACATAACATCTAGACCTTTTCATGGGCTGGGTGGCCCGATGGGCTGGCCCAACCCCCAAACGGGCCTGAACAAATGTTTGAGCCCATGGGCTTGACCTCGGGCCAAAAAGCCTGGCCTGCAATAAATTCAAATTGAGCTCGGAATTTGCCAAAATAGCCCGGCCCCAGCCGACCTATAGGTTAAACCCAAAAAACCCTAACCCTAAATATCCTAACTCCACTCTTCTCACTCATCTCTTTCTCTTAGTCTTAGCCAAACCCCAGTTCTCTCTTCTCTTGGTCTCTCAAATTTCTTTCTCCCTCAGTCAAACAATATCACAATTGGTAGAGAAGGCTGATAGAATACCAAGCTTCATCTTCTCCTCCCTCACTCTGCTGAACGAGATCGTTGTTGCAAGATTGCCGCCGGTAGAAAATAGTGAGGCATAGCAAGGTTTGTCTGCTCTTCCCTCACTCTGTCAAACAAGATGCTGCTACCAAGATCGTTGTCGGTGGAGAACCCTGATGGCATAGCAAGCTTCTCTCTCTCTCTGGCCCGGGCTTCAGGCTTTTTATTAGAGCCGGGCTTGGGCTCAGGCCTAAGAAAATCCTGTTTATGAAGAGTAAAAGCCCAGCCCAAGCCCGGCCCGGCCCATGAACAGGTCTAATAACATCCCAATCATACATGGAGAACATTTCATCCTTTTACATGATATTATGCATAAGGTAGTGTATTATGGGTAGACGTGGGTAGAGTTTTTGTGGGTAGGAGATCCCGAGTCATAATAAACACCCCTAGAGGTGATTTTAACTAAAAAACAAATGAGAAGGTGAAATAGATTATTGATGGGTTGTGGAACCAGAGAAAAACATACAATAGGGGAAAGAAATGAATCAGGAGTATATTTTTATCTTAAAATATAATTAATAGGATAATTGCTTGTTCAAGGTTAATTTATATTTTTTGAAGGTTAATTTATTTATTTATTTTATACAACTACATAGACTTGCCGAAAAAGCCAATCAGAACCCAAATGGTGCATATGGACCACTTCTATCATAATCACTAAAGGAGACCAAAATGGAAAATTTTCATTTTAAAAATAAAAAGTGTCTGGCAGGGGTCTCTAGAGGTATAAAAAAGTAAGGGTGTAATTCAAGTTTTCCTGAGTTTTGGCCTTTGTGCTGGGTTCATTCAAATTTTGACAAATGCAAGCTCAAGCATGCACCTGTTGTACCCTAATCAAAAACAAAAAAGTGAGGGTAAGTTTAAGAGAATCCCAAAAAAGTAATAGGAAAAAAAACCTACAAACAACAATTCAGATTAATTTCCTGCCCACAACTCTCTATTCACACTCTATTCGCCTTGGATTGAAGTCAGTATTGTGAGATGAGCAGCTACAGTGTACTGTGGGTAGGGAATGGGAAGAGAAAGTAGGAAATCTGAGTAATACAAACAATCTTGCTCATTAATTGGAATACTATAACCGTTCCTGTGTTTGTTGTAAGCATTTTAAATTGCAAACTCAACCCTAGCAAGTGTAACTGCTCCTTTTTAATTAGAATTAAATTCAACTTAATGTCAATCTACACTGGTGACAATCAAAAAGAAACTTTTTTTGGTAATAAATAAATATTTTTTAAGAAAAAAAATTACAAGATAAATGCTAGGCCAACCTCGAAAACCAACCAGTCAACAGCAACTATAAAATATACATAAACATCAAACCTGAAAGATCAACCAAAAGGAATCCAATAGATAACCAAAACATCAGAAGGTCTGAGCCAGGAGAGAAAACTGTTACATTATCACACTGGATTTGAAATGAAATATAATCGAGGGTGAGTTTTAGCATTTATTAGAAACTTTAGAGGAGGTTTTTCTTTTTTTTTTTTTTGAATGTTTTCCTACTCATTATGGTGCCAGAAAGACTTGATACTAGAAAAACTTACAATCAATCGAATGGGCAACAGAAAAATAGGAACCAATAAGGTGGGTTTTCATCAAAATTCAGGTGGGGTTGTGATTGGTCAAAACCTTTTCGGCATCATAGATTTTTCCTTAATAAAATGAGTTTAAAATTATTTTGAAATTGTATATTGTTAATAAAATGAATTCAATATAACATTTTGTTATACCTTTGCCTCTTTTGTAAATAAACAACATTCAAACGAACAATTTTACTAATAGATACATTATAAATTTTAGGAAAAAATACAGATTACCACCCAGTAATTTGGAGTAGTGACACTTAACCCTTCAAATTTTCATCTAACACAAAGACCCCTTGGAATCTCAGCTTCCAAAACTATCCCCTAAATGGATTGAGAAAGTTAATTTACTAAAATGTCTTCCAAGATTCATAGAACCCAGATTTCCTACTCACTTTTTCTACCCACCCTCTATCAGTCATGAATTGCAACCACACATCTCTCGATTCATAATAGAGATGTGTGACTGCAATTCACGATGGGTAGAAAGTGGGTAGGAAAAGTGAGTAGGAAATCCCATTTGAGATTCATATGGGTGAGAAGATGTCATTCAAAATCATGAAAATGGGCAAGGCAAAGCACCTATTCTAGAATAAACGCTAAATTTAACCCAAAATGTAGTAAATGATCATTATTTTTCTTATCAAAGCCTAACAAAAGCCACAAAAGATGTTTATGAATGATGCAACAAATCTCACCTTCGTTGACAATGCGTTGATGACTAAACTGATTTGCACTATGTTAATTAATTTGACCATGAAAAAAAAAAGAAACATAAGTAAAAGGTTTATAATAACACATAAGAAAAAGGGGGAAATGGTCCCACAAATTAAGGAAAGAATAGTTTGGGGAATTATATATGTTTAACAAGAACATGACAGTCACATTAGAATCTTTTTTGAAGTTAAATGAGGGAATGCTAAAAGAGGGGGCAAAGTGTTGGAATTTGAAAATTCAGGGGGGTCTTTGTCGTAAATGAAAGTTTGGGAGACCAAGTGTTACTAACCCAAAAGCACAAGGTGGTAATTTGTGATTGACACTAAATTTTATTTTATATATATAAAAGTGTGGGTGAAGTGTGAAACTTTTTCGGACTAAAATTACCCTCTATTTATGTGTTTAAGAAAGGGTATAAAAGTTATTTTATTATAATTTTAATGTCAGCTTTACTGGATACTACAATGGTTATATTTGTGTATTTAATCCATCTCTAATTGTAAGGGTTAAAAATATAACTTCAGTTATTACTTTCCACCTCATTTAATCCCCTCTAATTAATTCTTATACTTAAAGGTATTAAATACTATTTTCTTTTATTAAATCCTATATTTTTAAGTTATTTTTCATCAATAAATGCTACTAATTAGATCTATATCAATATTTTTAATAATATAAACCCATATATTTTAAAAACCGACTCAAAAACAAATCCATTCTTTATCCAAGTGGTGGCTAAGCAATTCAACCATCCAAATCAAATTGATCAACCTATGAACTCATAGTTAGTTAATAAAATTTTTAAATAGAAATATAATGTAACTGTGAGAAGGTTAAAGTCCATCATAACTTTGAGAAGGTCAGTGGGTTAAACCAATAAGATGTAAAATATAATGTAACTTTTTATTCTTACAGTTAGATTAGGATTAGGTTAAAGTCCATCATATATATACGACTATATATTATTATGAGAGGAAAGTTTGAGACTTTGAGAAGGAGGTGGCTAGTTAAAGCTGAAAGTGAGAAAAAAGAAAGAGAAAAGAAGAAGAAAAAGATGATGATGATGATGATGATGAAAAGGAAGCGTCACCGGATTAGGCTCCACTCCATTGGATCACATAGGGGTGGATCCATGCTTAAACCAATTATAAGTAGATATTTTTTGCTGACCTATCTAGATTCGGGGCATGGTGGTTGTTTTTACGCCCATGAACTTTTTATAATGAATTGAAGAGATCATTAGTTGTAGGATTAGTATATATGCTCAAAGCAAGTCTCTCTCATTTTCTTTGTAGATTTTGTACTCTAATAACACGAACTTTGCAAACAGGCCAATTTCGATCCTATAGAATAAATAAAAGTCCATTTTTGACCCCTAGACTTTAGTGAAATGGCCATTCATAGTAAAAACCACATGACATTTGAAACAATTTAAGTGGATTCATTAAACAATGAGTAAAATAATAACAACTTGCTTATGTGGCATTGCTAAAGTTTGAAAAGGCTACTTTAGACCCTAATGTTTGGAAATAGGCCACTTTAGATCCTAAAAAATATATTAGTTAAAAAATAATTTTCATTAACCTTGAAATAAATTACTTCAAGGATTTTACCAAATTAGATTCATTAAAATAACAATAGTTAATTTAGTAGTAGATAATTAACATCAATTAAGAGTAAATTATTACTTAAATACTAACTTAATTAGTGTAACTAATAGTAAATTAACAATCACTTAATTTCCTTAATTGACTTAGGAACTCAATTTTCAAATTGAGCTAATTTACCTAATTTCTTTAATTACTTTATTTACTTATTTACCAATTTATCACTTTGGCCATCGGTTTCTAGGCCAATGGTTCAATTGTCTAGTCCAAATGGATCAAACCATGACGTTTTGAAAAATGACCCAAAAACCATTTAGTGAATCAAATAGTTTAGTGGTTATTCAACCATCTGGATCAGTAGTTTGTTGACCAAGTCAAAGTTTTTTTCACAATTCCAAGCCATGGAAATAGACAATTGACGGGTTCCTAGATCAAATGATTTGTCAGGTCAACGATGACTTAAAACCATGCAATATGCAATAAAGTGAATTAACTAATTGACTATTAGTTAACTAAGGGCTTTGAAAAAAGGTGGTCGGTCCCAAATAGTCAGAATGTTAACTAAGAGTTTTGAAAAACGAAGCACAAGAGTAGACAGCAAAAGGGGAAAGGGTTCAAATTTGGCTATCAGGTTTTGAGGAATCCAAGTAAACCCCATCGAGGATATGAAACAGCTCCATGATAGCATTCAGTTATGAGGCCCGCACCCCCCCGTTCTCAAGCCCAGATCTCATTCAGCACCCCCATTGAATTTGAAGGAAGCAAGAAAGAAGACATACGTTTATTTTTGTATCTTGACATAAAAAAAAAAAAACAGAGGGGAATTAATTTAAGTAAATTAAATAAACAAAGTTAATTGATATAAATAAGTAAATTAAGCCGATTACATGAATTACCTAATTGATTAAGTAAATTAAGCTAAGTAAATAGAGAAACTAAAGAAATTAAGCTAAGTAAATAGAGTAACTAAACAATCAAAGCTAATTAAGGTATATAAGTAAATTAAGTAAAGTAAATAAAGTAATTAAAGAAATTAGGTAAATTAATTTAATTAGAAATTTGAGTTACTAAGTTAATTAAGTAAAATTAAATGGTTGTAGATTTACTATTATTACGCTAATTAAGTTCTTGTTTAAGTAATAATTTACTCTTAATTCTTATTAATTAATTACTATTAAATTAACTATTATTATTTTAGTGACTCTAATTTGATAAAAATCCTTGAAGTAATTTATCTCAAGGTTAATAAAATGTATTTTTTAAATAATAGACTTTTTAGGGTCTAAAGTGGCCAATTTTCAAACTTTAGGTTCTAAAGTGACTACTTCAAACTTTAGCAATGACACATAAGCATATTTTTATTATTTTATTCATTGTCTAACGGGTCCATCGACATCATTTCAAACGTTGTATATTTTTGCCTACAAATGACATTTTCAACAAAGTCTAGGGTTGAAAGTGTAGTTTTGTATTCTTTATGGTTGAAATTGGCCTTCTTGCAAAGTTTAGGGGTTGTTAGAGCCAAAAATCCCACTCATATCAAAGTGCATGGTGATAAGTTGTCATACTTTGCCTTGGGAAGACTGCATTCCTTTGAAGAATCTATGTTACCTCCTTTACAACTTGGTAGGAGAGAGGCAAATCCTTTTGGTTTATTCACAATAGGGTGTTTCTAGCTTCACCACAAATGATGCTCCAATCTTACCATCCCTTTAAAATATGCCATGTTAAGTAGAGAAAAGATGCAACTTTATGGAATAAAATAAGTCTGATTATGATACAGAAAAAACTTGTAACCAATCAACCAGTACCATAAAATGGTAACCAATCAAGTGGTACTTATCAAAATTCACTAGTTGGGGGACAAGGTTGATTGGCCAAAGGTTTTCCAATATGACTTCTTTCTAGCAGAATAGCAGAATATATTTTTCCTAAAAATAAAATAATAAATATAAAAGAAAAGTGAAACAAGTAAAAAAATGGAATAATTAATTAGGAATGTTTAAATTCAATTTTATGACTACCTTCTTAAGAAAAATCCCCATTCTTACAGTTCCTACATTGTACCAAAAAAAATAATATGAGAGAATAGAGATGTGCCTAAACTTTTTCTAATCAATTTTAAATGTTTAAACCAGTGACCCATCACCCCAACAGAAGATGGGTTTCATTTGTAGTTGATTTAAAATTTTGTATTCTATTTTCATCATTAATAAAAATAAGCTTTATTTATTATGATGAATACATGACAATAGAGACATGTCCACAATTTTATAATCTTTTTGAACTTATATTTGTTTTAAGAATATTATTATTTCATTATGATGTCATGAATTGACTGACCCATTTAACCTAGACAGTTGAACCACTTATCCACCTTTTGAACAAGAAAACAATTTTGCTTCATAATCAATTCTAAATGTTGTCATATTCATCACTAATAAATATACTTCTTATTCATCATGCTTATTTGTGATTCCAATTTTTCTACAATTTATAATTTTAGAATGTTCTAATTTTTCTATAAAATTTTCATAATTTTTTATCTTTTTGTATTTTTATTTAATTATGGCATCATGGATTGACTCATTTGTGATTCGAATAATATGGTTGAACCACTAACCTACAACCCAAATGAAAGAATGCTTTTATTTTTTTGGTTGGATTTAAAACAAAGTTTTTCATACTATTAAAATTATTTGGCAAAATCATGTATATCTAATTAGTGGTTTTTTATACAAAATTAGTGAAATTCAATGGTGAAAAACAAAATTGACTTAGGATTTAATGAGAGAAAATGGAAGTTAATACTTAAATCATAGGTTTAAAAGAGAGGGAATTAGATGAATTGAAAGTGATAATGATTATGATGTTGGTGACAGTTTTGACATTCTTATCAAAACCTACGCAACAAAGATGATTCTGAATTTAGTGCAAATACAAGTCTGTGAACCTACTTGTGTGATCAATCATGAGTGGACACACTAGTGTTCCTTATAAATGGAATCCACATGTTTTGTCAGCCCCATGTGTATGGAACATCATCGTGTTTATTCATGATTGGTCACATAATCAAGTTTGCAAACTTGTGTTCATAGTAGATCCTATGGAAACAAATGTTGACCTTATGTGTTTTGATAATAACAAATTCATTGAGAGCACTTACATTTGTGAAAAGATAAGTTTGTAGTTGTATCAAATATTTTTTCATATTGAATTGAAGATGATAGTTGAGATTACTAATGATTCAAGGAAAAGAGGGGCAGTTGTACCAATTGATGGATTAAACACTCTCCAGGCAAGAAGTTATACTATAATGGGAAAGAAGAAGAAGAAAGAAACATCAAGTTTTAAAGATTACAACTTATTTTTAATTATTTATGGCTTGATATAATCATATGCAAGATGCATAACATGGGATTAACTAACCTACCTCGATTTGACCAAAACCTTAGAAACTAATGATTAAATAGCTAGGATTTTTCCAAATGATTAACTAAGCTTTAAATGTGAAATTTCAAAGTGTGAAGGCTTGAGAAGTTGACCCCTTGGCCTTAGGATTCATTTGCATAAAGTTTTTAAGGTTGGACATAGCCATTAGCCAATTGCCCATAAGATAGTAGTCAACTATCTATGACAACCAAGACTAGTGTCACCAAATAGTTAACTACCCATTAGGCAATAGTCAACTATCTGTGATAACTGAGCCTGGTGTCACATTGACTTTGGTCAGTAGTCAACTAATGACATAAGGATATTCAACTATGTATATTCACCCGAGAACATATTGCTTGAAGTAATCAACTACCATGAGGTAGTAGTCGACTACTAGAGAGAAAATATTCTCTCTTGTGAGTAATCACCTACTTGAACCAAGTAGTCAACTACCTATTCTTGACAAGGTTGAAGCTAACAACTACTTGGTCATACCAATCAAATAATTCATGAAGAACAAGAAGTTTCTTGGCCATTTGAAGGATAAATGGCTCTTTTCTTTTTCAGTAAGCCTTCAACAATGTTGGGAACAAGCTTTCAACAAAAACATTTAGGCACATGTATAATATCATGTATTTATCATATTAAACAAAAAGTAGGTGTGACACATCAGAATTATTTTTACATACAAAAAATTATAAAAAAAATTGAACACATCTATAATTTATATTTACACTATTATTAAAAATATGAATAAGGTTGTAGAACTTTTTTTTACTAAAATCAAGGTTTTAAAAACCAACCCAAAAACAAAATCGATTTGGCTTTTGGTTTTTGGGTCAACGATTCAACCATCCAGTTTGAGCGGGTCAAACTAATAAGATATTAATGTAACCTTTTATTTTGATCGTTAGGTTAAGATTAGGTTAAAGTCCATTGCATATATACATTATTATAAGAGGGGAGTGTGGGACTTTGAGAACAAGGCAGTTGGTTAAAGTTGAGAAGTGAAAAAAAGAAGAAGAAGAAGGAACCACCACTGACGGCTATTTCCATATTCATCATTACCGCCACTACAACATTGTTTGCCCTCTTCTTACATCTCTCATATCTCTAAATCTCTCTCAAATCCCAAATCGTTTGCTATATTGGTGTATCTTAGATTTTAATATACGATCAGTGTTTAATCTTTCATCTCTTGCATCATTATTTCCAATTTCTTCATTAGAGTTGCAATTTTTTTGTTGTTACAACTTAAAAAGAATCACAAAAATGAGAAAAATTCAAAATCAAAATCTAAAAACTAAAAGCCCTCACTAATTTTGGCCATTGGGAATAATCACACAAGATCATGAGATATAAAATTTTCTTTTTCAAATTTTTATTTTATAATCTCTATTTTAAAATAAATAAAAAATTTGGAATTAGTTTGAAAGTAACCTGAGAACCATTAATCGGGTTACATTTTAATGGTTAAACAATCTGAGTTAGCGACTCTTTGACCATTTCAACAGGTTTTTGTAGAGTAGCAATTTAAGGCCAAAATGGAACTAATGACCTGATCGGTTCTTGGGCCAAACGGTTCGACCTCTAGTCTAGTTCAACTTTTAAAATATTGACTAAAATACTCATTTTTTGAATTTAGTCCCTATTTAATTGTAAGGTTTAAATTATAAATTGAACTACTACTTTTCACTACATTCAATTCCCTCTATTTAAATCTAACATTTTTTGATAAATGAACAAAAGAAAAAAAGTACACCAAAAAGATAAAACATTACAAAAAGAAGAGTCTAGCCAAGCAAATAGGCATGTCAATGATACTTGAAACTTCAAAATTCGATCTGAATATCACATATTTGGATGGAGTTTTTTATGTAATCAGATTTAGATTTTGTAATATGCATTTGATTAATAATAAAAAAAATAAAAAATAAAAAATACATAAAGTTTATAGAAATTTTTGAATATATATATTATTATAATTATCATCATCTAAAATTGGCACATGCAAAACACATGCCTATTTACTAATTTTAATAAATATCATATGATTGGTTAACACGTTTATGATACCGATTGATTGATCAAAAGTTTTTTTTTTGATAAAATGTATTTCCGGTATGATAGTCGAATGACTTGGATCTCTTAATTTTAATAGTCGAAATCTAGGCGTTGACCATCAAAATAGCCCCTTAATATTTTCCATTTAATCTCAGCCATCCAATACCAAGATTTCAACTATTTTAGCTCATCCCAACTTAATGAGATGCCAAATGAAAACATCTAAGCCATTAAGGTTGTCTACTGCCGAACGATGGATTAAACAAAACTATAGCATCATTTGGATGGTTGGAATTAGTTGATTGATTTGAAGATGCCATTTTGATGCCCAGATTTTAGACTTAGATGATATTTGGTGCACCACTTTTATTTGGCTTAGATTTTTTTTTTTCTTCTTTTACAAAATTAATTCGGTGCTTTACTTGAACGGCCAAGCTTAACTGAAATCTTGGTGCATTGCTTTAATGGCCAACAGCAACAGGCCAAAATTGATTCTTTTCTCGGACTGAGCTTTTGGAAAATTTAAATGGGCCTGGCCCAAAGTACGAGTGTGAAACAGTGTATAGTTTGAATTCGCTGAGCTCAAAACCCTGCCTGTAACAGGTCAGATTAATTTATTTTTGATTGGACCAATTTAATAATTATAACGAATCATCTAATTTGATAAAATTTGGATCGAATTGAATCCAAGGTCGATTGACACCCCTTGAGACCATTGTCGTAGCCCATATTTGAGTTAATTTGATACATATTTGGGATTTTGGATATGCTAGATTTGGTGGAATATTGATACACCATTTCAATGATGGGGATGCCAATTTGATGGCCCAGATTTTAGGTGTTGTTGGGTAAATCACTTCGTTAGATTTTCTAAAAAAATTGGTGCTTTGAATGGCTAGGTTTAGCTGAAATCTTGCATTGTTTGGATGGCCAAGATTAATTCTTCGCTCTTAGGAAATGAAAACCCACTTTGCCTTTGGCCTCACTACAAGAAAATTCATTTTTAGCCACAGATTTTCCAGCAACGGATCAAAAACCGTGGCTAAAAATACTATATATAGCGACCGAATAAACCATTCGTGGCAATATTCTCATTTCACTCATGCAGCATAGCTACGGTTTTACGGCTCGTGGCTTAAATGTAAGTTATTGAGATGGCTTTTTAATTAACCGTTGCAATACCTCTCAATTTTGACTAGCAAAATATGAAACTCGGCAGGTTGTAAAATTTTGGCCGCTTAGGAAAAATAAAGAAATAAAGAGAAAATGAAATTACCCGTGCATTCTTGCTCCCATATCTCTCTCAGCTCTCCTATTCCCTCTTTCGTCTTCCATTCTCTCTGTCTATCTCTTCCCTCTTCTCTATCTCTCTTTCTTGCTCTTTCGAGTTTAATCTTTCTTGTCATCATCACTCGTCTGGGTTTCTGGTTCCAGTACAGTCTCTCTGCTCATTCTAGATCGTTCTTTGTTGTCAATCCAGTCTCTTTGTTTGTTCCATTCTCTCTATCAGTGTAGGGCACACTTTGGATTCTTCTATCGATAAGCATTCTTTTGCTGAAACTTATTTTTGATGGACCTTGATTTGTGTTGGGCGCTCTGTAATCGATTAAAGGGATGTTGAAAATTGGAATGATACATAGGAACGCATTGTTAATTATTCTTAGAGTTGTGCAGGGGAAGAGGTTTTGACTTTTGACTTTCAGGTTTCAAGTGTCTACTCTGAAAGGAAGGAAATTGACCAGACATTGCATTGTTAATTATTCTTAGAATTAAGAGAGGTGTCACTTTGATTGCTCAACGCCATTGTATCCTATGTTCCATAAGTTCATATGTTTCTATCCCTTTCAAACAAATCCAAGAAGAGGGTCAACACTCAGCAGAGCAGAATGGGAGCCACACTGCATCACATGGCCTAGTCTCTATCAGAAGGGACCCAAATTGGAACACCACATAGCATTAGTAGTACTAAGGCATCTAGTAAACCCTCTCTGCCTTTGGAAACCCAAGAACCCATTTGTGCCTGAGATGTTGAAGGGAATATTTCCCTTTAATAGTCTTAGCTAGAAGCAACAAATATGGTATTATGGAAAAGCAAGGTGCAAACTAGCTGGTCGGTAAGGTTTTCTGCTGGTCGTAGCAGATACTTAGGATTGAATCCCGCCTGCAACTGGGTTGGGGGGGCTATGGGTTGGGAGATGGGCTACCCCGTTGTATAGCCATTCAGAAGATATAAAAAAAATGGTATTATGGGAAAAAAATACTAAAATCCTTAAAAATATTATATTCAAAATAAACAATAGCAGCAACAACAATAATAACAATAAAATTTCTACTTAAGGAAACTCAATGGGGAATAATCATAGTATACATTTCAGCATGCATTCTAAATAATCTAATTTCCACCATAAGCATTGCAACATCAGTGAGAATGAGGAATAAATCCTTTTTCCAGCATGCCATACTCCCCTTCTGTCAAAATTAATTCAATTGAATCTCTGAAAATTACATTTGTAATTACATGAATTGAGAAAACATCTTCAATTGGCATTAGGAATGACTGGTCAATTTGGTGAACGGGATCAGGTATGTACTCAACCACAAGGCAAGGCCAAATTCCTTGGAAAATCAGACCCCTAGTCAAACTGGCTCAAGCTATATGTTCTGATTTGAACGCCTCATTCAAATGGGTAACTAGGAGTTCCAACATGCAATGGCTGGGATTTGGGAAATCTTGTTTAGATTGGGGATGCCCAGGACCAACTGCTAATTTGTAATATGCAATCAGTTGCTGTCATTTGTCTTTTGTCTTTTGTTTTTGTTTCAGTTGATATTTTTGGTGTCGCCTCTCTTGGCTGTATTCCTTGCATGTAGCTTGGTGTTGAATGAATATTTTTGCCCTGTTGCTTCTCAAAAAAAAAAGAGTATGAGATTGGTGTCCTAAAAAGCTTGAACTCCATGAGCTGTAAAGAATAAACTTTAAAATATTGTTCACTAAAGTTAGAAAGAAAGAGAATATCCATTTTTAGAGAAACAAGAACCTCCAACCCTATTGCTATTCAAGCTACCTAATAAAACAACAAACAAACAAAACAACAATCACAATGAATCTTCAGGTTCTTGGAATATTCTTCTTTAGCATTTTTTGTTCTGGTCCCAAGACTAAACTCAAACATGGTAGAGATAAGACAGCCTCCTACACTTAAGGAGGATCTAGAGAACTAGTCCTGTGCTTGTCCACTAAGACTACACTTGAGGGATTGGACCAGAGTTATGGGCCTTGTTGAAACACACTTCTCGCCTATACTACTCGGATTAACCCATGTGAAAGTTGGAAGCCATTTGCCAACATCGCCGGATGGTTTGGGAATAATAGTCCTCTTTACTATATACTAAGAGGAGTTTAATTATGTGGACAAGAACAAGAACATATATAGTTTGGAGAGCTTGGGATGGGAAGGACTCAAGAATCTTGTCTAATATAATCCAGGCCAAAAGATTATCTTTGACTTAGTAGAGTACAAACAGTTCTAAAACTTTCTATATGAATTATAGTATTAAAAAACCTCAATCAAGAAATTGTTTTTTATCCACTACTATTATAAAACCCAGGGTTTAAGGCTGCAAGCAAGTGAATTGGTGCAAGTCAAGAAATGGGGCAAGGCAATTGTATTAGACTCAGTCAAGAGTGATATGTTTGTTAGCACATGCCACTAACATGATAAATTTATATTTAACAGATTTAAACCGGTCAATTGCTAGAGTGATGATCAACATCAAACAAGGAAATAGATCCAGAAAACAAAACTAACTGGACTAGAATTTGATAAAAGATAAGATATTGTATGAATTTACAAGTTGGAAACAATACATGGAAAAACGATTCAAAGAATTCAGATGACAACAAACAAGGTTAACCTACATTTTTTAGCAATTGGCTGTTGGTTGAATCATCTTGCTCTCCAGCATTACCACCATAATGTTGATCATGTTCTCTATGTACTGATGCACGTAGCAGAATCACATCTTGATCCTCTTTGAATCTCCCCTTTCCATATTCTAAAACAACAGGTTCTTTGGATTTCTCATTTTCAAAATAGTATGAAGAAAGCTCTTCTGCTAAGTTATCATCATTTAAACTTAATTGCTCCTCAATCCTACGCAGTGCTTGATTAATCTTATTATCTAACAAACTATTAAATTTCCATAATTCATCCATTCCCTCCAACTGATCTAGCCCATTTTTCCTTATAACTGACTTAGAACTCACTTCCACAGATCCTGGACTAAATGAACTATGACATGGTTCATTTAGTTCATTTGTTCTAGAATGTAGAGAACACTGATGTGGACCCCACATCCATGGTCCCATTGTGTTCGTAGGGTAGAATGTGTTCTAGTCATCCTAGGGTTAGCTGGTGGTCAATCTGTTATTTCAATTGTTATTTATTCCAGTTTTATTTTGTTCTATTTGTTATGTAAATACTAAGGGCAGATATGTCCTTTCCATGTAATTAGCATAACCTATAAATAYTAAATAGAAGTAGCGGCGGCAGAACATTAAGAATCTATCCCTCCTTTCAACCCTTGTGTTCTACTGCTCTCTCTTCTCTTTCTCCTCTCTTCTCAATACTCTTTCTTCTATTTTTGAACCTGAAATCTATTAGGGTTCAAGGCTGATAGCAGTCTTGAACGTCTACTTGGTATTAGAGCAAGGTTAGGGTTTCTCATGTGAGTCTAGTCCAGTCGACCACATGAGAACCATCTAGGGCTGGAAGCTGAGAAAGTAGAGTTCGTTTACTGATTCTTGGAGATCGCCAGAGGGTTAGCAGCTGTTGAAGACTTGCCATGGTTGCAAAGTGTTGGTGATCAAGAAGAACCAGAGAAGGCTAGGGTTCGGGTAACCTTGGAAGGCAGCGAACAACATTCTCTTGTAAGTTATTTTATTTTCTAAGAGAAGTACTATTAGAGAAGATAGGTTGGACCTATCTAGAAAGGGCGGTCGAACCATTCTAGGGTTTTCTTCTTTCTATTCTCTAGGGTTTTGTCTTAACCCCGCAACAAACCCTAATCCTGGGCCAAGCCTTGTGATCTACCTGTGAAGCTCTTCTTAAGTTTTCTCCTCAGCATTGATCAGTTTTAGGGTTTCATATTAACCCTACTACAAGTCTTATTTGTACAGTACTACCTGGAATGTGCAGCTGAGAATTTTTTTTAAGGACTGATTAAAACCCTAATTCTGCTTCAGCATATTAGATTATTCTCCAAGCTATTCTTAGATTTTTTTGGGGTTTTGAACTCTTTTAAGGGGTGAAAACTGTATGGACTGTTGCTATTGTGTTTGCTAATTGGTTTCAGATCAGACTTATACCTGTTTCATGCACATGTACCATGAATACAGATTGGTTCTATACTGATTTTTTGATTGTGATTGATAGTCCAAGTGCTGTT
The DNA here is from genome assembly GCF_000365185.1 of Nelumbo nucifera. The sequence goes on from NW_010729318.1 coordinate 190,273, forward strand.
CTTTGACTATAGTAACCCTAATTTTTGAGACTACTGGTTCTTGACCAAAAAGGAGTTTAAAAATCAGGCAGAAGGCAGTTCTGGGAACAACAGTTATGGTGGTGTTTCTGAGACAAGTTTTCATATTACAACCGTAAGATTTGATAGATCAAACTATTTGGAATGGGCCCAATCAGCCATGATGGCTATTAGAGGAAGGGGTAAATTAGGGTATCTCTTGGGAGATGTGAAAGAACCCTCCAAGGGAGACCCCATATATACCAAGTGGGTCCAAGAAAACTACTTGGTTATGATATGGTTGTGTAATTCTATGCAACCTCATATCAGCCGAAATTACTTGTGGGCAAAGACCGCTAAGGAGATATGGGATATTATGAAAGAAACTTATTCCCAACCCTTTAATGTTGCCAGAGCATATGAATTGAAATGTGAAGTGAATACTCTTAAACAAGGAGARAARCYGRTWTCGATCTACTTCTCTACCTTGAAGTCCCTGTGGCATGAAATCGATCACTTAGAGACTCTTGAGTGGGAGAATTCCAAAGATGCACAAACCCATAGAAAGCAAGTCGAGACAAACAGGGTGTTTGAGTTTCTAGTAGGCTTGAATTCAGAGTATGATATTGTGTGGCAACAGATTTTGACCAGAGATAGTGTGACCCTCTCTCAGGCATACTCCTTAGTGCATAGTGAAGAGACCAGGAGGAAAATCATGATGCAACCTCAGCCTCTTACACTATCCCTTGTAACTGTTAAACCCAAATCAGGGGTTGATTCAGAAAGGGACAGGAAGAAGGAAGACAAAAGGGATGTGGTATGTGAGCATTGTAAAAAACCCAAACACACAAAAGAAACATGTTGGAAATTGCATCCTCATTTGGTCCGAACAAAGTTGAGAAGCAAGAAGGGTAATGCTCATGTGGCCGTGAATACTGATTCAGCATCCTCGTCTAGCACAAGAGGCACACCCTTAGAGACCTTAGCTGCAGTTCCGGCTGCTCTAATACAGTTGGAAAAGGAAGTTGGGAACTCAGCTCAGCCACCGCAGTCACCATCAGCCCCTGCCACATCTGCTTTTGCACATTCAGGTACTCGAGCCTCAGCCTACCATGCTTCAGCTTCAAATACTACTGAACCCTGTTGGGTAATAGATTCACGTGCATCCGACCATATGACTAGCTTGCCTTCATTGTTTACCACTTATCATTTATCTTCTGGTAGKGATAAAGTATCYATTGCTRATGGCYMTCTTGTCCCCATTTCTGGCAAGGGTGACATCAAGCTATCGGATACTATCTCCTTGTCTTCTGTCTTACATGTTCCAAAGCTTGATACTAACCTTCTTTTAGTCAGTAGTATTACCAAACATATGAACTGGTCAGTAACTTTCTTCCCTGACCGATGTATTTTTTAGGACCTGGAGACGAAGAAGGTGATTTGGACTGGCCGTGAGAGGAATGGGATCTATCTGCTCGAGGAGAGTTCTCATTGGGAAGAGTCAGTGGATAAGAAGTCATTTGTTTCTCAGAGTGTGAGTTCGGTTATGCTTTGGCATAACCAATTGGGTCATTTGTCTTTTCGGTCCTTAAAGAGTTTGTTTCCTACTTTGTTTGAGTCTGTTGAGTTGTCCCAGTTGAAATGTGAAAATTGTGAGTTTGCTAAACATTGTAGAAAATCTTATTCATTGAGTAATAAAAGGAGTAATAGTTCTTTTGATATTGTGCATACTGATGTTTGGGGGCCATATCAAATCCCTTTTATGGGTGGATTTTGTTGATGACCATACCTGGTTTTCTTGGGTTTATCTTATGCGTTCACGAGATGAGGTTCCCGCCCTGACCCAAAACTTTCACCAAATGATCCTAATCCAGTTTGATGCCAAGATCAAAGTCATTAGATCTGATAATGCAAAGGAATACTTTGCTAAGCCATTGGCATCTTACCTTCTTAATCATGGGGTTATCCACCAGAGCACTTGACCACATACACCTCAGCAGAATAGGGTTGCAGGAAGGAAGAATAGGCACATCTTGGAGGTGGCTAGAAGTATTATGTTTACCTCCAATGTCCCTATTTGCTTCTGCGGTGATGCTATCCTCATAGCGGTATATCTCATTAATCGGGTTCCTTCCCGGGTTTTTGATATGAAATCTCCTTTTTCTCTTCTATACCCAAATGAGGAGTTGTTTACTGTTCCCCTTAAAACATTTGGTTATACCTGTTTTGTTCAGCTTCTCAGACCCCATCACAACAAATTCAAACCAAAGGCCTCCAAATGCATTTTTCTTGGTTATGCACAAACTCAAAAGGGTTATTGCTGCTATGATCCTGTCTCAAGGAAGAGATTTGTCTCCATGGATGTCACTTTCTTTGAGGAGACACCCTATTATTCTCAGGTTTCTCCTCAGGGGGAGAGCAGTGCGAGTGGGCATTTGGGTCCCTTTCTTCAAGGGGAGCACAGTGAGTGTAGGGTTAATACTTTTGGGGCTGTTCCCTTACCTATTCCATTAAGTGATGAGGGTACAATAGTGAGGGTGGTCAGAGGGATCAGGAGTTGAGGGTTTATCACAGGCAATGTAGGCAGGTTGATCCCGATCATTAGCAGTCCAGGCCAACTCCAATCTCTTCTACAGCTCCAAGTCCAGGTATTACAATCCCAGGGCCCATAGAGACTTCTTCCACTGTTGCCACTTCACCTCCTACAGATGACCTTGACCTTCCCATTGTCGTCCGTAAGGGGAAACGGCATTGTACCACATCTACAGCCCACTGTATTTCCCAGTTTTTATCCTATGACCGCCTATCTCCCACCTATAGGTCATATCTTATTTCTATTGCCAATGTCCCTATTCCAAGAACAGTGCAAGAAGCCCTAACCGTCCCGGAGTGGAAAGATGCAATGCAAGTTGAAATGGATGCCCTATTAAAAAATAACACCTAGGAACTAGTTGATCTGCCCAAAGGAAAGAAACCAGTTGGATGCAGATGGGTATTTACCGTGAAACACAATGCAGATGGCTCCATTGAGAGGTATAAAGCTCGGCTAGTTGCAAAAAGGTTCACTCAGACTTATGGTATAGATTACATGGAGACCTTTGCCCCGGTAGCCAAGATGACCACCATTCGAGTTCTATTATCTCTTGCAGCAAGCCACACTTGGCCTTTGTACCAAATGGATGTTAAAAATGCTTTTCTGAATGGAAACCTGCAGGAAGAGGTTTACATGCGGTTGCCTCTTGGATTCTATGATATAGAGACAGGTAAGAAGGTCTACCAGCTCAATAAGGTATTGTATGGTTTGAAACAGTCACCTAGAGCTTGGTTCGATAGATTCAAACTAGCCCTTGGGAAGTTCGGTTATGTACAGGCCCAGTCAGATCATACCCTATTCATCAAGAGGGTGGAGTCCTCTCTTACACTACTTACAATATATGTTGATGACGTTGTGGTGACAGAAAATGATAGCCATGAGATTGAGTCCCTCAAATAGCTCGTTCATCAAGAGTTTGAGGTGAAAGATCTTGGTGCACTTCGGTATTTTTTGGGTATTGAGGTTGCTAGATCTAAACAGGGGATTTTTGTCTCTCAGAGGAAATATGTTATAGATCTATTGGCAGAAACTGGAAAGTTAAGTGTCAAGCCTGCAGATACACCCATTGAACAGAACCACAGGATTAGCGTAGAGAGTGGGGAGCCTTTTGAAGACAAGGTTATGTTTCAGCGATTAGTGGGAAAGCTCCTATATCTCTGCCTCACTCGGCCAGATATCAGTTATGCGGTTAGTGTTGTCAGCCAATACATGCATTCTCCTAGGACCACACATCTTCTTGTAGCAGAAAGAATATTAGCATACTTGAAGAGATGCCCGGGTAGAGATATACTGTTCAAGAACAATAACCACATGAAAGTGGAGGTCTATACAGATGCTGATTGGGCTGGGAGTGTTGATGATAGAAGGTCTACCTCTAGATATTGTGCCCTTGTGGGAGGTAAACTTGTCTCTTGGAGGAGTAAAAAACAGAGTGTTGTCTCCCGATCTAGTGCTGAAGCTTAATACAGGTCAATGGCTAACAGAGTGGCTGAAATTCTATGGCTGAGATCACTACTTGAGGAGTTGGGTATTGAGTATGAGAAGTCCCTGATGTTGTATTGTGATAATCWAGCGGCTATTAATATAGCACACAATCCGGTGCAGCATGATAGAACTAAACATATTGAAGTTGATCGACATTTGTACGAGATAAGGTCTCATCACAAGAAGTGTGTCTCCCGTACATCACATCCAACATGCATCTAGCAGATATCCTCACCAAAGCTATGGTCCCACTGTGTTCGTAGGGTAGAATGTGTTCTAGTCATCCTAGGGTTAGCTGGTGGTCAATCTGTCATTTCAGTTGTTATTTGTTTCAGTTTTATTTTGTTCTATTTGTTATGTAAATACTAAGGGCAGATATGTCCTTTCCATGTAATTAGCATAACCTATAAATACTAAATAGAAGTGGCAGCGACAGAACATTAAGATTTTGTTCCTCCTTTCAACCCTTGTGTTCTACTGCTCTCTCTTCTCTATACTCTTTCTTCTATTTTCGAACCTGAAATCTATTAGGGTTCAAGRCTGATAGCAGTCTTGAATGTCTACTTAGAAGAAGAACTTGGATTTTCGGGAAGTATGAAAGTTGGAACATGGAGTAGAAGAGAAGCTTAGAGATATGTTAGATATTGATCCAGCATTGTACCTTCCCTGCAAAGTGATAACAAAATTTGTTGCATTTGGTGAAACTAGATGAATTGAAACATGAGGAAAAGTGATGACAAATTTTGAAATGATCTATGTTAATAAAAGCACATGCAAGAGGGTGGCAGGAAAATGTAGAAAATAACTTTATGTCCAAAGCACCCTTTGCACTCTTTCATTCATGAGAACAGTATCCTCTCATGTGCACATAGATAGACATGGACATCAAAAGTGCATGGTAGATTAAGATAAAAGGGAATGATTTGGTCTGTGTACTTCTATTTCTAAATAATGTTTCAATATTTGCATTTAGAAAATAGGGTAGAACTTGCTTGTTTAGTTCCCAAATCTGTTTCCCATAGCATTTTTATGCAAGAGATTCAAATGTTCATCCAAATCAATGTAAGAAAATATTAAAATAAATAAAAATAAGGAACTAACAAATTAAATGATGAGTTTGATGATTATTAAAAGGATTTTACTTACAATACAACATTTCATTCAATGGTTTCAAGTAACAGAATTATCATCAACATGCATTGTCTATAATCAGTTATCAATAACTTACCTCACCAACTTCTCTATAATGAACAAAAACAATGTGCTCATATGCCCTGCAAGGCAACAACAAAAAATACAAAATGGAGCATGGTGTTGTCAACTACCATGAAATAGAAAATTTTATTTCTGTTGAGTAACTATGAATCATATTACTAAGGTGTGTGAAAATGTTATTTGGAGTAGAGAGAAGAAATGATAAAGTTCTGCAAAAGCAAATCAATTTATATATCTTCATGTTTTTAGTCACAAAAACTTCATCAACCCTTTTAGAAGTCCTCCCCCATTGAGATCACTAAACTCCTTAGGAAAATAGACTATCCACTGAGAAAATGGCTAACATCCAAAATATTCTAATTATTTCAAAGATCTCAATAGATTCTTGATGGTAGAGAAAAATTCTCCACCAGATTTTCCCTCAAAACACCCAACAGACATATCAGACTAGTCCCGTCTCTTGGTAGGCTTCTTTTTTTAAGAGATTTTTAATCAGTTCCATCATGAATAAAATGGACACTTCAATTCTTGGAGGAAGATCTCCCTCAACCTGAGATAGTCTCCTCCCCTGGTAGCTAGATCTTATTTATATATTAAGATACAATGGAAATGACTTATCTTCTCCTAAGTAAGTTGGGACAGATACAACTAAATAGGGACAAACTTGTAACTCCATACTTATAACACAAAATAAAACGAAAGGACACATGCCCCTATTTACATGCCTCTCAATAGTTATTTTCAGAATAATTATCTGACTTGAGAGTATATCATAATGTTGATAGAAGTCTACTGTCTACAGTGTTTAGCCTAACTGGTATTCTTGGGCATCAGATGACTTCCATTAAGCTTGATGAGTAAAACTGTCTACAATGATCAAAATATTTACAAATTTCATTTATTGGAAATTTGAAATATTTAACGGATATGACAACAGATGTAGGGGCTGCAAGTTATATTGATATGCAATTGGCTACCTAGTTGTAGGAACAGTACATAAGCATCTTTAAAACTGCCAAGAAGATATAAAACATATGAATATGGACTCAACTGAGATAAAACAACTCCAAGATTTTAGAGATGTTCATTATATGGCTCAGACTGCCAAACTGGACCTAACCAAATTGAAATTGGCAGTTTGGTCTAGCTGGACTTGAGAACGGTCTAATTCAGTTTGGGAAAATTTTAAAATTTGATTTATGGTTTCAATATGGTTTTCTGAATTTTAAAGGGAAGAGAATTTCAGTCTGGTTTTCTAAAATTTCAGAAAACCAAACAAAACTGTAAACCAAATTTTAAAGGGAAGATAATACAAAAGGAAGGTGATAAGCTATCACCTAAGAGAAAGAAAAAAAAAATACTTAAAAAACAACTTAAATCCACTAAAATCTAGCAACATGACTCAAAACAGAAACCAACTACTAAACAAACCAGAGTCTTCTGAAAACCAAAGAAACACACCCTGACCCCCTTACCCAATGACTTCTACAGGCCTTCATCTGATCAGAAACCAAGAATCACCTTGCAGAAGCCATCTCCCTAATCCTCCCCCTCAAACACTTCCTCCTACCCTTCATCATCCTCATTCCCTAATCACCTTGTAGAATCACCTTGCAAAATGGATCTCCATTCCCACTTTTGCAAGTAGATTCATCATTGTTCTTTTTTTTATATGCTCATTATTTTTCTTTGTCAAAGAAATTCCAACCCTCTTTCTATTAAGAATGTCAATTAATTCTTATAAAAGAAAAGCCATTAGAACAAGCGCATATCACAATGTAGTTCTATTAATCAAGATATTAATGAACTAAATTTAGATTCGGGTATGTCTTATTTGGTCCTTCGAAGCAAATCTGCTTATCTATATTGGTTTTGTAACATCACCCTTTGATTTCTCTAGAGCTCAACAGTATTTTGATTGTTGAAAACTGTAGTGACCATACCAAGTGAAGCCCCATTAGTGATTGAAAAATATAGACCAAGCCCTGAATGGCCAGCCAATGGAACCATTGAGCTCCAAAACCACAAGACCCGGCTAACACTGTTTCAAGGAACTATGCAAGTTAAGCATAACCAGATATTTTAGATTATTGGATGGTTTTGATAATCCATTACTCATTTATTAATTTTTGTAGATTCTTCTATTTTTGGTATTGGGGATCTTGCATTCATTATAGAATCTTCCCTTTCTTTGTCTAAAAATTTGAATTTGGCTCCTATTAAGTCTTTTGGTCTACACAATAAGAATTCCAGGAAAGGCAAAAGAGGTCCTACAAAGAAAGATTTGAAGGTGGGTTGTGCTAGTGCAGATTTCCCTTGTACCAACCTTAGCTATGTTGCAGATCTGGGAGCAGTGTGGGAAATTCTTATGATTTAAAATAATTTGATGACAAGAGTAGAAAATTCAAAGAACCTTCATTCAGACTAGAAAATCAACTACAATAGAATGTAGAATTCTGCTACTTTTTCCACTTACACTATTTCTGTTTAAATCAATGGCAAGTGTATAATGCATATAAAACTCTTACATTATTTAATTTATATAACTAATTATTGACATCAATCCTTTTTTATTCATTTTGGTTGAACTTGACAGACCGAAGTTTTTGATCCAAAGTGAAAGTCTTGAGTGTGATGCATGTGCATATTTGCAATTATTAAGATGTGACGAGGATAATTTTGTTAATTCTCTTTTCTTTTTGGGTGAGGAAAAGAATTTATAAAATGTGTATATTGAACAAAGACCATTATGGATATATTGTGTAAATGTGTCCATGTTTTGTTTGTAAAAACTTCCTTTATCATATAGGTTTATGGTGAAAATATATATTTCTTATCGTAATAGCATTCATATAAAATTTAAATGAGAAATAAACATTTTTTCTACCATAACCATTGCTATAAGATTGCTATAGTAACCATTAATATAAAAATTGTGGTAATACAAAAGAAATTTAATACTTTTAGCAACCGTTTTATCTAAAACCGTTGCTTTTGCTAGTTATTCATAAATACCCCATATTCTATTGCCATGGGTAAAACCATTGCTATATCAGTTTTGTAGCAACAGTACATAATAAATCCGTTGTAATAAAGTTTAAAATTAGCAATGGTTAAAACCGTGGCTATACATATATTTATAGCCACAGTGTACAACATCCATGGCTATAAGTTTTAGCTACGCCAATATCTGCCACAGATAGAAAACCGTTGCTATAACCTTTAGCAACGGTTTTTGGGAGCCTTTTGCAATGGTTTTGCCCATTGCTAAAAACCAAATTTTCCTGTAGTGCCTTGATGGTTACTCCCCATTCTTTTTTTCCAAAAAAATGAGAAATAATAGGGGAAGATGTTTTGAAATATGATGGTTGAGTTCTACAAAACAGCTAAGTTTCCAAAGGAGTTAAACTGTACAAACTTGGCATACATTTTTAGAGAAACAAGGTTGAGAATATCTCTCAATTTTGACCTATTAATTGTCATAATGTGGCATACAAGATTATCTCAGGCAACTTTTGTCAAGGGTAGATAACGTATTGACAATATCATTCTAACCCATGAAAAGATAAATAAAATGAAGAAGCATAAAACAGGTCTTGGCTAGGTAGCAATCAATAAGTTAAATATGTCAAATTCCTATGACAAGCTTCAGAGGGATTTCATCATCCATGTTTTGAACTAAATGGGCTTCCCAATTCACTAGGTTTCACTAATCCATCAATGTATTTCATCCCCTTCATTCTCTATAAAAGTGAATGGATTTTCCCTCTAAATTATTCTCTTTGAAGCATGGGATTAGACAAGGTGATCAACTATCACCATATTTATTCATCTTGTTAATGCATGTGTTATCCTCTCTCCTATAATAGGCAAAGTCTTAGGGAAGTATAGAAGGGATCGAGTTGGCAAGGCAAGCTACAAAAATTTCTCATATGTACTTTGTAGATGATTGTTTAATATTTTTTGTAAAGTTGAAGTAAAAATGTTATAGGTATTACAAAATATAATAAAAATGTTTTAAGAAATATCTAGTTAACAAGTTCTCTTACAAATAGTTCAATGTTGTTTAGTAGCAATATTCATAGAAGGAATAGAAGAGTCATACTTTAATTGCTTGGAATGAAGCAAATGAATATGAATGATAAATACTTAGGGTCCAAATTGTGGATAGGAAGGAGAAAAAGATGAAGCTTATAGTGACTTAGTTGACAAACTAAAACAAAAACTTTTATGGAAGGATCCATTTCTCTCAGGCAAGTAGGACCACAATGCTCAAGTGTCTAGCAAAAGCTTTGCCTAAAAATTCAATGTTAACAACCTTGATTTTACAAAAAAAAAAAAAAACTTATTGATATGGAGAAAATACAATTGAATTTCTGGTGGCAATGGAGCTCTAAGAGGAACACAATCCATGCTGTCAATTGGGAATGGATGTGTAGGCAAAAAAAAAAAAGGAAGGAGGACTTGGTTTTAGAAAGACAAGTGCTATAAACAAAGTACTGTTTGCAAAACAAGTTTGGAGGTTCTTTAAAGAGCTAGATAGGTTGTGGATAAAAATCACAAGAGCTAAATATATGATATGTGACTTAATTTTTACCCCAAACCCAAAAGAATCATACTCACTTTGGTGGAACAAATGCTACAAATAGCTCAACATTTGAAGTATGACTTTATATGGCGAATAAAGGGTGGTTGCTCTATAAAAGTTTTTCATGACTCATGGATTTCATCTATCTCTAGAGGATAGATAAATCAGGGGAATCTAGACCAAGGGCAAATGTATGAAATGAAGGTAAAGGATTTGATGCTTCAAAGTGGTTAATGGAATATACAACTATTACAATAATTGCTTCACTTCAATACTATCTTAGAAATCTTAAAAATCCATCCTTGTACACACCTGTTATAAGTGGATAAACTTATATAATATTGAAGTATTACCATTGACTAGTTGTGGTAATAGGACTATAGGCTCCACAGTTGTCTAGATAGTAGTGCTTGTCCAAGGAGGACCACAAACTCTCTATGTAGAGGCCATAAGCCACAAATATCTTTAAACTTAGACTTGAGTCATGGATACCCTTCGTGGGATGTGAGACAAAGTAGATAAAACAAAAACGACCTAGAAATAGAACCATTCTAGCTACCAGTTTTCGGGTCAATAGTTCGACCGTCTAGGTCGAATGGTTTAGACGGTTTGAATTAAGGCAAACATTTCTCATATAAAAGTTGTATATGAGAAAGGAAAAGAGATTATATTGTTGACTGAGAAAGAAAAAAAAGAAAGAAGAAAAGAAGGAAAGAAAGAAAGGAAGGAGAAAGGAAAAAAAGAAAACGGGAGAAAGGAAAGGAAGGAAGGAAGGAGGGAAGAAGAAGGAAGAGGATGAGGAGGAGAATTTGACGCTCACCGGTGACAAGAGACATAGATCTCAAATCTGGGATCTCCTTTTCTGCAATCTTCTTCTTCTTCTTCTTATTCTTCTCTCTTTGCATTGGATCTCAAATTTGAGTTTGTTCTCAAACTCTCAGTTTCTCCCCTCTATTATCTACAACTTTTTTAAACCATGAACTGCAGTCTGGGTCGAACGAGTCGACAATTTAACTCTCAGGTCAGTGGTTTTTTGACCAAGTCAATGGTTTCTGACCTAGGTACGGGTTAAGGATGAAACGTAACTAATTGTTTGGATGATTTCTTGGCTGAATGGTCTGACCATCTAGGTCAATGATGATTTAAAATAATTGGATAAAACAAGTCACAGTCTAAGGGGGAAAATAACTGAAAAAGTTTTGTATGGGAGATCTTGTCTCCCCTAAGATGACACATGGTAGGATCCTATAAGTGTGGGAATCAAAGTGAATATATTCCCTACATTGCAGCTCAACACGTGTCCTCATCAGAGCAACCTAGGGACTAAAACCTTTAACTACTTGATGAATATTCTTGGATTCTTGATCCTTACCCATGCATAAAGTGAGCCCTCCTTTTGTTTATAAATAGTAGGGTTCATGACGTGAAAATGGGACATTTGAGTCATTCGATATCTTTGGGGTCATTCCGTGATTCAATCACCAGTGACCTAACCTAGAGTTTTTTTTAGCTTTAACTATTCCATTAGTTTGAGAAGTTGAGCATTCTAGCCTTAGTATCATTCCGTCTCTTTATTCCCTAAGAGTTCCATTCTCATCTCCCCAATGTAGTCTTGCCTCTAATGCCTTGTTCTTCCCAACATCCTACACTCTACCTCCAGAACTTGGACCATCTCCACAATGCCATGCCTACATCTACTAAAGGACCAATTCCTCTAGAAGAACTCAAAGTCCCACCAATTTTCAGTCAAGCCAACATATTTATGTTTTACTAGAGATGGACCTTCCCCTTTAGTACAGGTGGTGACTTGGAACCAAATATGGAAGATGAAATGTTCCTTTTGAGTCCCAAATTTTCCTTTGGAATTTTTTTTGATGCAATGATCATAAAAAAATTGCATTTATTGCATGATGATAAAATGTGCACTATGTGTCAATAGTGCATGAAAACACCTCAACACTTATTTTTTTACATTCCATTTTGCAAGAGAAATGTGGCATGGACTGAATATATGCATGAATGCAAACATCCATGAATATGAACACATCTACTCTCATATTCAAAAATGGTTGGAGATGCTATCATCTTAAGTATCCAAACAAGACAACAGGTTTTCTCTCAGAAAAATTGGCATAACGTTGTTTAGTCTAGGAGGCAAGGAATCAAAAATTACATGGCAATTAAAAACTTGATCCAATATGGGTGTTGGGATCAATTAATAACTACAACCCTATGCCAATGCTAACCATAACTTCCATAGAATGAGTTAGAGATCAACAAAGAACTTCATTGATTATATAGATATGATATATAGAAAGAGCTTTTGCAACATATGTGATAATACAAAGTGAGTGCAGGGTACTAGTTGCAGCAGTAGCTAGGGTGTAGGAAAAAAAGCTATTATCAAGGGACTTCAAAAAGCCAAGAGAAGAGACATCAATCACATAATTGTTTTTGTGATGCACAGGTAATGGTTCATATTATAAATAATGAATAATGTAAGTGTGATTGGGCTTAAAAGTTGTACATGGATACCATATGGCATCTTATGCAATTTTCTGATATATGTAAAGTTTGATATATAAATATAAAAAAAGAACAAACTAACACATGGATTAGCTACAAAGACATGTAATAGAGGCATACATCTGTCCCTTAATGGTTTGAATGTAAATATGTTTATGAAGCTAATATAAGTCATTATCTTTATGCAAAAAAAATAAAAAATCATCATCGTCATCAACCGATCCTTTTCTCAACTATATGGGGTTGGTAGGTTGAAAATTGCCATACTTTAAGGGGGTGTTTTTTTTTTTTTTTTGATTTTAAGAGGGGGGAAAGTTGTCAATGGGATTTTGGCTCCCATTGACCAAGAATCCCATGTTCTTTTTTCAAATTTATGTGGGGACCGGGGAAAGTTTATTTTCCTGTGTATCACTTACCCAATGGGTAAATAACTTTCCCACGTAGGGGGAAAGTTGCTAACATTTGAATGGGACAAAAATGCCCTTTTTAATAATGGATTTTTATGGCTAAAATGGTCATTGCCTTATTTACATGAGAAATAAAAGAACATGGGTAAATGTACTTACCCGGATAAGTGTTTCCCAGGAAAAACTTACCCATGTAATTGTATTTATCCCGATAAGTAACTTACTGAAAAACGAATGAGGCCTAAATTTATAATATAATTCATAGTCTCATTATCATTATTCAATCTTTACCCAACTATATGGGAACTTATCAAAAAAAAAAAAAACTATATGGGGTTAGGTAAGGCTGGTTAGTTATATTTAATCCTATCTTACCATTTCATTCTATTTAATGTCATATTGTTAAATTATTAACACTTGAATCATGCACGCGTCATTATCATCATCATCGAAACCTTGTTTCAACTTTCAATTATACATGACTGTCTACATGAATTCTATTTCTATGAAATAACAATTATCATTGTCATCATCTAAGCCTTGTTATCATTATCATACATCATCATCATCATCATTATCTAAGCCTTGTTATCCCAACTATTTCTATGAAATAGCAATCATCATCATCTAAGCCTTGTTATCCCACCTATACATCATTATCATCACCTAAGTCCTCTCCCAACTATATATAAAATATGAAAGTGATGTATAATGGTTATCATGCATGCATTATTAAGCCTTTTGAGACTTAATGATACATGACAAACATGATATGCAACATGACTAATCAAACTCTGCCATGTCAACCATTAAAAGGTGTCCAAGACTAACATAGGAATTTACAAACAAATGATGCACCAAAGTCTTCTATTCAATCTCATTTTCTTGACAACCAGTCATTGAAAAATGTTTTTTTTTTTCACATATATATATTTGGTCTCAATAACTCGATTCTCAATAACCAAACAGACCGTCAAACATCCACCGTCCAATACGTGAATTGAGAATATTCTCTCTACCATATTCATCCACTAAGTGGGCCCACATAGCGGCCGATCATCCTTTGCCAGTTGCCACCCGTGATAATTTTTTACAGTGAAATAGTTGTCGGTATAGAAACTTACAGTTAGTTTTCCATTTCGGTGATGTTTAAATTTAGAAAATAGCTTTTCCCGTGGTATTGGATTGCAAACCGTTGATCCAATGTTTATATTAAAGCTTGTTTTTAGATTCTGATCGAACGGTTATAACGCAGTAATATACGGTCCGTTTTATTACTGATGCTTCACTTTTCAGTGTTGAGCTCCATAGCTGTCTGTCGGAGAACGAAAATCTCGGCTTCTCTCTCTCTCTCTCTTTCACTCTCGACTCTCGAGACTGGAATAGAAATTCCATTAACACGATCGATCAACTACTAAATTAATCTCCTAGAAATCTGTTAGTACAAATCTAAACTGTTTTACGGGAGCTCTCTCTCTGGTGTAGATTTGCTTCCACTGTTTCTACTGCTTCTGTAGCGTGTGAGAATCGTAGTAGAAAGAAAGATATAGAGGAAAGATTTATATTTCCTTTTTTTCCTCTGTATTTTCTTGATTTTTGTCGTTTTTTTCCTGTATTTTGGGGAAAATGCGGGATTTGTTTAATGGAGGCGACTGGAAGTTGCGGTGGAAGAACAAGGAAAGCAATTAGAATTCTTAGATTTGCTATTAGGGCTCAGAAGCCTAGCTGCAATGCACGGGTTCAGTAGACTCGGTAATGGAAGGGCCAATGGAGTAAGCCCTCCATTGTCGACGACGCCTTCGCCTCCTTCGTCACCAAGATTCCGTCACAGCCGGAGCAAGAATGCGAGCTTTGGCAGCCGCAGCCCGAAGCTGCACACTTTTGCTGAGCGGCTTGTCTACATCGTTCTTTCTGCAGTTTACCGGAAACGCGGTGTTCTGCTATTTGCTCCGTTGGTTTACATCTCTGGTATGTTGCTGTATATGGGTTCTTTGAGCCTTGAGGTCGTTGCACCGGTTGTCGTTGTCAAACCGGCTCCGCCAGGTTCTACCTACCGTAGTCCTCAAGTTTTTGAGAAGCTTCGGCCTTTTATGCAGGACGATGGCAACCATAGCTCCAATGCGGTATGCCTGGGTAGATTTTCTCTTTGAAAATGATCGCTTTTTTGCACTTTTTATTGTTTATTGCCTTCTATATATGATCCTTAATATGTGTTATATGTTTTTTACCAAAAAATATGTGTTATATGGGAAGCCGAGTTTCTGCATCTGCAATTTCATCGAGTTTGAACGGTTAAGCAGCAATTATAAGTTATACTTACTATATGTTTTTTTAGTAAAAGTAGTGATATATCCCAAATATCTGTAACGGGGAGGAGCGTATGTTTATGTAGTTAGGTTTCAGTTTCCGTTTGCAACTTTGTTTGTTCATTCTGTTCATCGTAAAGCAACATGACTAAAATGAATCAATAACAATAACTTAATATTCTCAAGGTGTTAAAACTATTTACTTTCCTCTTGGTTTGGTTATTGCGTTACATCCTCTTAGTTTAGCTGTGTTAATTTTATTTTGGAAATTCCCATGAATAAATTCGTTGTTTCACTTCCTATTGATGTATGGTCCAATGCATATTTCAGTAATAGAGAAACAAACTTTGATAAAGCTTAGAAATCCACTATTGTAAGTTTATCTTGGTTCTTGGTAGAGAGATCCTTCAGTCCAAGTGAAAATACTTGGTCCACTGTCCTGGCTTACATTGCTCAATTGATTGAAGGCTATAGGTTTGCAACCTGTGAGGGCTCAGGTTAAGGATTTATTAAAATTTTAATGGGACTGTTCTGAGGACCCAGGTTTGATATTGTGTGAATTCTTTAAATCGGGTACCTGACTTGTACCCTTGTAAGGCTAAGTGAAGATGGATCAAGTAAGGAGATAGGAATTCCAATTTCTACCAATAAATGAAGAGGTTAAGTGGAGTTTTCCCCTATCTTTCTTTATTGTTTCTTTATCTTCTTTTAAAATCCTGGAGTCTGATCAATGTGTTTTCATTTTGCTATTTACAAAAAAGGGAAGCCCATTTCTTCTAAAATCATAGCTACTGCTATAATAAGGAAAATCCCGATAAGAACAATTATTGACAATAACGAAGGGATCAATGCATCTGGTGAGATGGTCCAAGTTATTCATTCCCATTTTGAATCCTTTTATGCCTCCCTATCTTCAAGCTGATTAGGAGTTGGACCATGATAGGATTCTGACAAATCTGGCTGAATGGATGGACACAACCTTTCAATGAGAAGGAGATAACAAGTTGTTTTTGGATCTTGAAAGGGATGAAGCGCTGAGGCTGAACAGTTTCTCTACAGGTTCAGTTGGATTGTTAGAGCTGAAGATTAGGGACAATAAAGAAGAAGAATGAGAAGAAAGGACAAAAGAGAAGGGAGAAGAAAACACTTAGTTTGAATATTGGCCCTGATTAGTAACTCACACCACATTTAACACTCCCCCTCAAGCTAACCAAGATATTAATCATGCCCACCTTGCTAAGACCATCCAATGAATTAGTTTTAGATGCTTCTTTTGTAAATACATTGACCAACTGACATTTGTTTTGGTAATTCAAAAGAAAGGGGCTACATAAAGTGAGGGGTAGCCCTACCCTGAAAGCTGGTTTTCTTTCTATGGTGCATAATATAAATTTTATATCATCATCATCATAGTTTTCAAGGTGCCAAGGTGAAGCTAGGAGATAGGGGTGTCTTGTTGCTGTATTGCCTAACCTCCTAGGTGGGTGGGTGCCTATATGTTGCCTTGGTGATGGAATTTTTATGTAGAAACCATGAATCACCAAGAATTTTAGGATTCCCTAGGTTCAATAGCAACCAATAACAATATTTCATTGATAATTATTAGCGAACTTCATAAAAAAGTATAAGTTTCATATTAAACCATAAGAAATCAACATATTTTTGAGAAGAAAAAGAAGAAAGAAAAGAGAAACCCTATTTTTGTCTAGGAAAAGGGAAAAGGGGGTGGATGGAATGTGTTGATTGGATAGAATTTTAAGTTCTTCTGTGCTTATTGGTTTATGTTTTGAAGTCTTTAAGAGTTCAAGACAACATACACCAACATGCATGCTGATTAACCCTAACAATTTAGAAAATAATAAAAAGAAACTAGTATATAAACCCAGAAAATAAATATTTTAGTTTAGTAATGTCTTTAATTATCTCTCCCAGCTGGTGTATCATGTACAGATTGAATGGTGAGACAACCTACCTACTAATCTCTTGTCCATTTGTTTGCTGTATTTAGGAATGGTTTTTGCTCTTTTTTGGGTGCAGATGGAGTCACCCTTTTAGCTTAGATGGATTGTTTGATGTGTCTATGATTAGTTGCCCAAATAGAAGGGGCAGAGTTATGTGGGAATGCACAAGGGCAGTGTTGATTTGGACACTTACAGAAGAAAGGAATGCAAGAATTTTTGAGGACAAAGAGACAAGTTGGGAGATATTAATTGAAACCATCACTTTAAGAATAGCATATTGGGTGAAGACCTTGGAACTTTTCTTAGACTTCACAGTAGATGATGTTAGTAGGGATTGGGGGGCAGTTGTAGGGTCCTCATCTAAAAAATTAAAAGAAAAAAAGGAGTTGGACACCTTTGGAGTTTGGGTAGTGGGTGGGTGGAGCTGAATTTTGATGGAAGATGCATGGGTAATTTCGGGCCTTTTGGAATTAGGGTAGTAAGGGATGAGGACAAAACTATATTTGCAATGTACTCAGGTCCAATAGAAAGAGATTCAACAAGGACAGAAATTTTGGCATTAGTATTTGGGGTGTAAAAAAGCCAAGGAAATGGGAGCTGAAAGATTGATGATTGAAAGTGATTTGAAGGTTGTAATAAGTTGGTTAATGAAGGAAAAAGAAGTGGTCTGGAACTTAAGAAATGAATTTAGATTATTCACATGATATCAAAAGGCATGCAACTACAAATTAGTTGGATACAATGGTCTGCAAACAATTTTGCCTATGGTTTGGCTAAATAGGGGTCAATAGACAACAAGTGTTTTGGGCTCAAATATAAAAAAGGGTGAGGTGGGGTGAGATAGTAGAGTGACTAGTGTCTAGGCTCCTTGTTGTAATCATAACCTCTTGTTGTAACTATTTTAATTAACTAATGAGTGAAAAATTTCTCTCTGTTGCTGATAAAAAATATCTATTTAATTATTATTATATAAAAAACAAAGCATATATAAGTGTTTCATAGTGGCTTGTACAAAATAGGTAGGCGATTAAACGAGGCAACCATCTATAGGTGCCTTGTTGTCTAGGCGTTGCCTTGAGAACAACCATCTATTGGTGCCTTGTCTAGGTGTTGGATGATGATAATGATCGTTAGATTAAAAAATAAAGATACAACAGAGAGTTGTGGGCACAAAACAAAGCCCAAACAGAAACTATTCACTATTTAAGAATGCCCAGAACATAGATTGTCTTTGAGTTCCTTGCTTTGCTAGACCATCAGCCAAACTGTTTACAGATCTCCTTATCGACCTTATTTTGATCATCATGTCTTTAGAAATCTGCTTGAATCTCCTGAATTCATTTCTTAACTTCCATATGATTCCTTCCACCTTTTTCAGCCAGCCCACAACTACTTTTGAATCACCTTCAATAATCAGCTTAGTAATCCCCATTTCTTTGGCTTTCTCTACTCCATAGACTGCTGCCAATAATATCCCGTTGGAGCTTTCTCCTTAGAATCTCCTTAGAAGTAACTACATTATCCATGAATGGTAGTAAAACTTTTTCCTCCTTTTATTCAGTGAGAGAATAATCAATTTGTTTTCACCAGCAAGTGGTAGCCACTTTCTCTGGTTTGACCTCTCATGAAATGGAACTTTGCTACATTCTTTCTTGAGCATTATAGTGTTACTGTGTTAGTGTGTCATAGACCTACTCCTTTTCTATGCTTATGGCTTACTGTTTCTGTGTTCGTTAGCTGAATGATCCATCTTTTTTTAGTGAGGTGTTGTAATTTACTGCCATTAAGAATTGCCTAAAGTAAATCTAGAATTTCTTACATTGTACTTCCTTTTTTAATGAAAGTTGCTGTTATTGATCAAAAAAATTTTGCAGTTGATGACTGCATGGCATGTAAAGTCACATCAAAGTTGGAAGCATTGTGTCAACCAGAGTATTTCTCAAGCAGGTTTGAGTTTTACATAAAATTGTAGCAGTCAAACTAGATTTCTTCTAGTTTAAATTTGGTACCACTACCACATCCATGATGCATTTGCAAATGAAACTTTTCTTATTTAGTCATTTACTGCAGTGTGGAGTATTTCTTATCAACATATATTATGTATTCAATGTGAAAAGCTTCTATGTTCAAGCAGTCAAGCCTTATATTGTTGAAACATGAGAAGGATAGCGTGCTAAAAGAGCATCGTCAGACACAAACATACATGTGTTTGTGTATGTATGCTGTTGAATTATTTTATTCCTTCATGAACGGTTGTCTATATGCTGAATTCGTAAGCTGTAGCTGCATTAGTGGTGGACCATTTAGCCTTTGTTAAAAGCTATTTGAATGATGAATTCTATTCACCATTTTGGGTCATGGCTAGCATACCCCCTGTAGATAACAACATCCTTCATTGGTTGAATTCTGACAGTTTGCATGCCTTAGCACATTTCTACTCAGCCAGACTCATTAGTGTGTGCCACAATGTCACACCAAATAGCTAACAGGCTGTGCAACTGAAAAAGCAGGAAAACATCCTAATTGATCTGTGCAGTAGTTTCTTTCCTTGATTTCTTTTTGGGTATTTTATGTATTTTTTGATTGTGAAAAATATATTGATTGTATTGTCTTAACATTCAAAAACAATTATATCTTGTGCAGGTGTAACCTTCTACAGCAAGATGCTATAAATTGGGCTAGCATTTAGCTCCTGAAAGGGAGCATAAATAGTTAGAAGTTGTACATGAAAACATATTCAAATGCATCCTGAGAAGACCTTGAGGAGATTATTGATGTCTTTAGGTTTAGAATGTTTTGTCTCTTGGGATTTTGGGGATTCATGGATGTTTGTTTTGATGTCTGAATTTTGGGTTACGTGGGAGGACAGAGTCTCATTGACTTTTCCATGGCCATCCTTACTCCATTTAGAGTGTACATTTCAAGGCGCCAAGGCGAGACTAGGCGACCACAGGGCACCCAGGCGCCTAGGTGTTGCCTAGGCATTGGAATTTTAAAATATTAATTTTTTGAGTTTCTACTTTATCTATGCTTTTGTAAGCTATTTTATTGGTTTTGTGTGCTAACTAGCAAGCATGTATACTAACTATTAACTCTATAAATCATTCAAATCAGTATAAAACTATAAATTTTATATAACTAGCATGTACACAGTACACTAACTATACACTAACTAGCAAGCATGTACACTTAACTATTAACTAAAAAAAGTAAATAAATAAGTGCAGGAACTAGGAAGGGAGGAGAGGAATATAGGGGCGGAAGAAGAAGAGGAAGAAGAAGAAGAAGTATAGGGGATTAGGGGCAGGGAGGAGTATAGACCCCTGTTTTCTCAAAAAAAAGGGACTGAGAGTCCGAGACTATTGACTGAGAACAGTCAGGGGCAAAGCCCCTGTTTTTTCAAAAAAAAAAAAAAAAGGAACTGAGATTAGGACTAGCGACTGAGAACAATCAGGGGTGGAAGAAGAAGAAGAAGAAGGGAGGAGGAAGGGAGGAGTATAGGGGCGGAGCCCCTGTTTTTTCAAAAAAAATCAAAAAATGACTGAAGCTGGGCTGGAAGAAGCAGAAGCTGGGTTGGAAGAAGAAGAAGAAGAAGAAAAGGAAGAAGAAGAGAAAAACTTACCTGCTGAAGCTGAGGTGCGATGGAGTTGGGCTGGGGAATGAAGAAGAAAAAAAACACTTTGTATTGTTGTCTTAATAATAAAATAATGATAGTATGTAACTGCTTTTATTTTAAAAGAATAAAACATCTAATAAAATATCAAAATAACAAATAAAAAAAGTTATTAGATGTATGTAGGCGCCCACCTAGTCGCCTAGGCACCTGCTTAAGTCTCTGGGCGGGCGCCTAGTATACAAAATCCAGGGCGTTTGGGCGAGGCGCCCATGGAAAACTGCCTAGTCGCCTAGGCCTTGACAACTATGTGCAAGACGTGTAGAGAACAGTTGCATTGTTGAAGCATAAGGATCAAAACTAGATATAATCAACCAAATTAAATTATGTATGCAAAAGTTCTAAAAAAAGAATATGGAAAACATAAAAAGTAGGATTCAGATCTAATGTTGAGAAGAATGATCCATTGCTTAGATTAATCTGTTATGATTGCTGTGTGTTATTAAAATGAACAGCAGAGAAGTATAGGCTAATGCTGGATGTAAGAGATGTTGCAGTGAATTCAAGAGAAGGTTGGAAAGTTTGTTGAAATTCACTGTTTTTTTTTTGTAATAAAAATAAAATTATAAAAGAGGAAAAAGAAGAGAGTACAAGAAGGGGGAGGAGCCCAAGGTCCTTGAGAGAGAAAGAACAAACAACCTCCAGAACTCAATGCAATAAACAAGGCCGCCTGGACTCAAAAATAGAACCAAGAAACCAAAAGCCCAAACAAAGAGACCTACTAAAGCCACAAATCAGAACAATAAAAAACACGAGACTCAAGAACAAGAAACAGAAGAAAAAGAAAACAAACTCCAGGATAGCATAACCAAACAAATCAAATCCTCGAGACAGCAGCATAGATCTTTGATGGACCAATACCAGAACCTCCCTCAAACCTTGCATCCTGCAAATCACTGACCACTAATGCTTCTAGAATTTTTCCTGGTCTTAACAATCTTCTTGCTTGGTTTAATTCCGAAGGGGCTCCCTATTAACCTATAAAAGCCTTAGAAACCAGAATGTCCTGTTTCTTCCTCTGTTTCTTAAACCTTCTATATGCTAGAATATTTTTCCGGAGTTTCAGTGGCCATGAGGGTTTCTTATTAATCCTTTCCAATTCCAGCACTGTATTTTTCTTGAAAGCTGGGGAGCAACCAAAGCTTCAGTCTTTTCACCAAAGTCCTCTACCAAATTAGATGTAATTGATCTATTGTGGCCTTCATTGACTAGTGGAGCCTGCACTTGAAGACCTCCACTCTTCCTAACAAGCAACACGTAACTTCCCTCCAATTCTTTGAACATCCTCCTGGTAAAAGATTCACCTTCCAAAATGAGAAAACCTAGAGTTTTGGGTGTAATAGATTTTTTGATGGTCATGACTAACAAAAAGGGGTTAGACAACATGGGGGCAACACATCTGCAATAATCCGTAAAAATTAAGGCTCCAAGGGAAAACATAAAATACAAAAAGGATGAGCAGAAGGTGGCCTGGAGCTTTAGATATCATCAGAGAGCCGAAAAATTAATAGAGGACCTGCAGACACAAGTGGATTCCAAGGGCAGCCAATTGGTTGGCAGGTGACTTAGCAAAACAAGGGGTATGAAGGGATCAATTGCACTGGGGTGAAATTGGTTAAGTTTTCCTCTTTTGGTTTTGGAATTCTTAGATGGGATGTCCCTTATGATGTACTTTAACCTATTTTTTCTAATTAACAAAATTCTGAGCTGTTACTCATAAAAAAAAGAAATAAAACATAAAAGGAAAAACTTCCATATGACCTAGGTTGGGAAACCAGTCTGATGCTTGATTACCCTCCTCACTGATGTATGCGTATCAAATCTGTACTGTAGATTATTTTCTCCGGCAACATTCTGACATTCAGATCAGATATTAAGTTTTTAATTCTCCATAGAAGATTGATATATTTGTTTTCAATCTGTCTATGATAATTTTAAGATCACCTTCTATCGAAATCTCTCTAAACCCACTTTGAGCTGTCATGTGAACTACCCTTTCTGTCCACATTGCCACCATATTTATTGTTGTGACTACAGTGTTTACTTTCCTACTCTAATTAAATTCTATGTAAAGAAAATACCACTTGCCCAACTTACATACCTAAGCTAACTCCTACTACTTTTAATAAAGACCCATGTTTATATTTATCTTTCCCATTAAATAGTTCTAATAACACTATAGAAGAAGGAATTTAATGATTGGACTCCCTGGTTGTTTGTTAATTTTATGTTGGCACCTATGCATACCAAGAAGGATCCAAAGTAGGTAACACACCCAAAGTTCGTTTGTTTAGAAAGAAATAAAGAAGGATATTGTCAACTCTAAGAATTCGACTAATACAAGGCTCAATAGAAAACATTGGAAGGATGGTAACTATAAAAGTGGCATGGGCTGGCTGGGTAAAATGTTGAGAGTTATAAGATGAAAGCTCTGGTGGAAAAACAAGCATAGGTTGCTATGAGAATGAGTTCCTGAGGGGTGGAAAGTGAAGGTACCGAACTTAACATAAGCATACTATTTCGTGAGGTGGAGAAAAGAACAATTCTACAACAGAAGGCCTAATCTACAATTAATAATGGAGAAAAATCTTTGATGGATCAAAGTTAATATCTTCAAGAGGACACTATTCGCCACCAAATGCTGGATAAAGATTCCTGCAGGATTTACATGGGGAATCAGATGATCAAAACTATGTATCAAATACAAGTAATGCATGTGATGCAGATCTAGCTAGACCCTTCTCACCAAATCTAGTGGTATGGCTTAATAATGTCTACCTTCCTGAAGCATCAACCCCCACTATAGGTAGTCCTTTTCTTTTAATCAGCAACAGAAACATTTCATTAATTAAAATTCACAAGAAATATACAATGAAGAATCCCCCAAAAACACCCAACCCAATGGAGCATAGCAACTTCTATCTCCCCCAATATAATTTTTTATAATTCAGCTCAAAAAACTTAGTTTCTATTAACCCCTTGCTTAGCTTGCATATCTGACATTCCATTTGCTGTCTTATAATCCATTGAACCTTAATTTGTAGATTCCTAATCAACCACTTGAACTTATTCATCAGATTTCTGTATGCCCAACTGGCTTTTTCCTTATTCAGTAATTATTACCACTAGTTGAATCCCCATTACCAATTGGACCCGAAAACATTGCAACTACATTTCCCTCCTCATTTCTGAGCACATCCCCTATTCTGAGAGGCCCTGAGTTTCCAACACTACTGCCATCAAAGTTCAACTTTAAGAAGCCCCTAGTTGGTCTTGTTCATGCACATACCTCCCTCCTCTTTTTTGAAGACAACCCTGCTACCACAGTCCAATTTCTTATAATGCCACCCATAGAGAATGGTAAAAACAGCTCAAGAGTATTTATCCATGTAGCTGTCCTATAAGTGACAGTGTGACACTATAGCTAGTTCTTTGCATGCTTTCGTCTCTGAAATTCCTGGAGCTCTCCCCTGATCATTGATACCTTATTTCAATTGTGCTATTCCCTTTTGATATCTATTAATAAAGTTTTGTTTTACCATAGGAAAAAAAGAAAACCCATCCATTCAAGGGGTGCTAGACTACCAAACCTGAAAAAGGCTTAGCTCAAGAGAAACTGCTATCAGCCCACCCACTAAGTCATATGGATGTCACAAAGTCCAGAAACAAAGCATTTCCAGCCAATCCAAATTGGTGGACACCTAGAGGCCCAATCTTCTAGGCAACAATTCTCTTCTCTTAAGCTTTTCTTTGCAGTTGTCAAGGCGTCTAGGCGATTCTAGGTGACAGTGGAATGCCTAGTCACCTGGTGTTGCCTAGATGATAGAATTTTACAAAGAGAAAACTATATCCCACATTAGTTCCCTAATTTGCATACCAAAAATATGCATATAAATTGAAAAAGTAGTAATGCTTTTTACTAATAACATTAACTTTCCTCTCAAAACATAGCAAAATCATCATATCTAAAAGTAGAAGCATTGGCTAAGGTAACAATTTGAGAACGTGACTGAGAAAGAGAGGAAAACACACCTGGAGGAGTCCTAGTCATATGACCAGAGGATCTAGTATCAATAACCCAAGTAGATGATGAAGATGGCTTATATGAAAGACAAGCCTTACTTGATTAGGCTGGGGTGGCAGTGTTATGTTAAGTAGTTTGCAAGAATCTCTCATACTCATCATGTGATATGCTCACCATCTCTTTCCTGGTAGCACCTGTAGGAATGGAGGGCAAGGTTTAAAATGTCGATGTCGATGGAAATGTTGCTTACCAAAATATAGGAATATGTCGGAAACATTGAGGGGAAATATTGTAAAAATTAGAGACATTGTGGAAATATTATGAAATATGTGGAAATA
>NW_010729318.1:215900-298547 GCF_000365185.1 Nelumbo nucifera
TTATAAAGTAATTAATTTATTCTTTTGTTTTTAGTTTTTGTTAATTATTATTTATAAATATTTTATTTGAAATATTAAATAGAAATTATTAATGGAATAATTTATATTAATATACTGTATTATATTAATATAATATACTAATATATTATATTATTAATGTACATTAGTCGACATCATGTCGACATAATAGGAAAAACTAGGAAAATCTGTCTTTTCTTTTGTTATTTGGACCAATTTGGTCGACATTTCTGAAATATAAGGAAATGTTGACCGAAATAATGTAATTTTTATATTACCATCCATTTTCATGTCGGTGAGCCTCGACATTGATACATGTCGGGCGACATTAGCAAAATTTCGCGACATTTGAAACCTTGATGGAGGGTAATTGATCACTCTGTTGATTGGAACGTCTTGCTTCCTCTTCATTTGTTAAATCGTGGTTTGCCCAGGTAGATGGTGGGTCATGTAAATAGTAATAATTAATGGTATGGCCTTCTAGTCTGCAATAAGTGCACGTTCGAGAACCATGTCCTCCCTCTGGCTCTCAACCCCCAACACCACTTCGACGACTAGTGGTTCTGATCCTTTTTGTCATTTCTTCTAGATCGATAACCAGCATTCCTTCTACAACAGCCTTCCCCCTGTGTTGTAGCTAAAGCATATCTATTAGAGTTGGTAACCATCTTCATAGGTCCCATGATCCTGTGAAGATGAGCAAACACATATTCTAGAGAGGGGAGATTTAAGTTGCCAAAAACCTGTGCACGATAGATTCATATTCTAGCCTCAATTCTGAGAGAAACTGTGCCATATTAAGTTCTCTTTGCTGTTGTTGAATTCTAATGTCAAGGGTCAATGGCTGATACACGTTAAGATCATCACAGAGATTCCTCATGCTAGCATAGTACTCCTTAGTATTCTGTTGCCTTGTAGTATGGTAAAGTCCAGAAAATAAAAGAAGAAAGAGAAGAACCAATAGGGGAGATCACAGCCTTGTTTAGAACAAATTGCAGAAACTTATAGATGCTCTGATATCATGATATCATGCACAGAAAGGAAGAAAGTAACAGGAGAAACAAGAAAAAGAAGTGAAGTGGAAGAAAATCTGAAACCAATTGGGAGAAGTGTCCCTCCTGTTCCTGCTCTTATTCCTGTTAGATAGATAGATTGCCAAGGATTTTGTTATTACTATTATGCCCCTGATTAAGTATGGGCTCCAGCTAAAGGTAGGACAAAATAGACTAATTAATGTGATATAAAACATAATGAAAAGGACAAAATCCCCCTGTTAAGTTGACGGCTAACAAGCATGGGTCCTGCATTGTCATTTTGAGCTTGTGCTGGAGCCTTCTATGGAAATGGAATTGCTGCATCTTATCATGTGTGGTGACTGGTCAGAAAATGGTGAAACAGGATTCATGTTGAGTTTCATATCTATTTTGAAGGTTAAGCTGTAGGGATAAAAGTCCAATACCCAATATGAGTAATTTAAGAAATGCTCAACCTGAGCCTGCCTAAGTTGCAGTTAGACTCAACTTTAGATGATACCCCCATCCACCTATTTATTGCAACAATAGGAAGAGAACTGATAGGGATTATTTGGTTTACATTTTTTTTTTCATTGACTCTTGATTCATTGTTTGTGCTCCCAAATAGCAATTCTGAAATTGTATCAAGTCATCATGTTATTCTTGTTTTATTATTTGGAAGCTAAATGTTTTTCTTGCTCCAAGGTTACTCGGAATTGCCACGGTCCAATGGTTTCCTTATAATTGAAGCAAATGGTGGTCTGAATCAGCAACGACTGTCGGTGGGTCCTCTCATAATTATAAAATTGGCATCATAGCTTTTGATTGTGTGTAAGAGATAGCTTTATCTGTTTCTGTTTTTTGTTTATTGCAAATTTACTGTGGTTTATTTTATTTTTTTCCAATTTTGTGTTCTATTCTTAACTCTTTCACTTGCATTAATACTAACTTTAGCAAAATATGTGAGGACATGCTAAATTTTTTCCACATTGATTGAGTTTGTAAGGTCTCAAGTATCAGCTTGTTCCCATTTGAACAAGGGTATGTGAGGCAGCTCATTATCACTTGGAGAACTGCTTTGATTCTTTTTAATACATGGGCACTTGCTAGAAAGATTTATCTTTCAAGATTCCACCTTATTGCCCTTGGCTTTTATGCTTCAACTTCAATTTGCTGATGAATTTTGTCTTTGATCTACACAGATTTGCGATGCAGTGGCAGTGGCAGGATTACTAAATGCTACGCTTGTCATTCCAATGTTCCACTTAAATAGTGTTTGGCGGGATTCCAGGTGAATCATTATCATTATCATTATCATTGATAGATAGTGGTAAAGTATTGTATTCATAATCAAAGAAAAGGGGAGGGATCTCCAAGTATGCAAGTTTTATATGTATGCACTCCTATACATCAAAAGAAGAGAAAGATTAAGGGTCTGTTTGGTTCACAATAGGAATCGGAATCGAAATCCTTTGGAATTGGAATCGGAGTGATCCATTCCCATTGTCTGTTTGGTTCAGACGGGAATGGGAATGGAAATGGGAGTCAACCGGAATGGGGTTTCATTCCCAAGGGAAGGGCAGGGAATGGCCATTCTCTCAAATGGGGGAATGCCATTCCAGCAGGAATGGGAATGGGATTCTGATTCCGCCCAACCAAACAGTTGGAATCGGAATAGCCCATTCTGATTCCGATTCCAGACCCCTATTCTCACGAACCAAACAGGGCCTAAATCTTCCTATGATTCATAAAATGTTTGTATAATATTGTGCTGTAATTCCATTGTGATTCTTTAGGGAGTCATGGAGCTTAGTTGTTATCCTGCTGATGGAGGGAATCTCTTCCTCCTTTCCTTTTGATTTTAATGTGGGTTGGGGATTCCCCTCTGAAAGATCAATTTCCTTCCTTGTTTGCTCTCTCCAATTACAAGTCCAACTTTATCATTCATTCATCCTAATAAAATATCTTCTTATAAGGCAATTGAAATTGTAAAATCATTTTTTCTGAAGGATAAAAGAAAAATTTATTAAAAAAGAGATTACATGTGAAAGGTGACAAGAAATCACCCGAGAGGAAAACAGACACTAACAAACATACACCCAGAACTGCCTAAAAACATAAAACAATCAACACAAAATAAAGACTCCACATTAACCACCTTCAAGCAGCTCCAAACTCAAAGACCCGAATCAGAACCCATACACCCGGATCTCCATACATCTCCTCCCCGTCAATTTCTTCATCCCATAACTGACACCCTTTCCTTGACTTCCAATTTCTTCAGTCTCTCTTCCATCCTCTTTCTCTAGAACACCTCAAAAGCCTTCATATGAACTCATCTCCCCAAAAAAAATAAGCCAAGACTTTTATCAATCTCGACTTCTCTCTCAACAATTTTCTTGGTAGGGATTATTCTAGATCCCTTCTACTCCTCAAGACTTCTATAATCAAATCTCACTTCAGAACCGACAGCCAATTTGTTTTCTTTTTCCACCTGATAGTTTAAACTGGTGAGAGCTCGAGAATCCGCCTCCCCAAACTCTTCAAATGATGAATCTATAACCTTCCCCCCTCCTCTTTTATAAACCTTTTAAAATTTTTTTTGTAGGTCCAGCACCAACCAAACCATGTTTTAACCGAGAGAATACCTTGGTTATGTGAACAATGTGAGAATTCCTAGCCCCACAATTTCCTGGGAACCTCTTCAACAGGAGTAACGGAGTCTAACTCTGTTGCCTTCCTTCTTCCTAGGTCCACACCTAACTTTTGTACCACCACCTCCTCAAAGACGTTCGCAGCTTCCACCACACCTAAAGCTTTCTCAACCTCCTCCCTGCTTCCTGAATCTACATGAAAATTACCATTCAGCTCTTCCTTAAATTGTCGTTGAACAGTATCTTTTTTCTCAGCTTGGGTAGGTGAGCAGAAAACTGCGTCCGGACGGACATTTCCTCCATTGTCACTTCCTGAAATGCTTCTTGAGTCAGCCATGACAAACCCTTTCCAGACCTCCTCATTTTCCTCCAGCCCAACCTTCTCTTCTTTACTGTCCTCCTTTAGGCCGCTGGACAAAACTTTATTCTCCTGAGAAATCGAAGATGTAGTGCCAACATCCTCCATCAGAGCCACTCCTTCAGCTTCTGCCACATGTTGCTCGCAGCAAATGGGTGCATTCTTGCCTATGCCAGGGCGCCGAACAATATAGCTTCCTGTGTTCCCCTCCACTATTCTCATCGTGGCTTCCTTATTCCCTTTTTTGAACCTGAAAATCAATGATTCCCAGCAATCTTCCTTTCCCCTTCAAGTTCTAACTGGAGAGGGTTTGCACGATCCCATCCATCTTTTTGGACATTTAAATGAAACCCAACTCCACCTATTACACTTTAGACCTGACACACTGATCCACCTCCTTTCTTTTGAATTTTGAAAGTGGGCCCTAGTTAAACCAGTAATCGGCTCCTCAAAAGAAAGCATCGAAACCTTTCCAACTCCTTCATCAGGTTCCATCCCCTTATGTTTTTGGTTCACCATGTGTCCTTTAGTCTCTCGCCCCCCTCCTGCTACATTAATCTATAAGGCACTTGTGCCACCTTTAATTACTTCTTCAGCCGATTGCGAGTGGTCCCCACTACTCAATACCTCTACCGGATTCTCCCCTGAGTCGGCCCTCTCCACCTCCCCAATGTCTCAAAACTCAAACAGCCCCATCCCATCGACCCCACTATCAAAATTAGCAACATTTATTCCGGAAATGCCCTCACCTTCAACGTCTGGCTTTTCCTCTGTTTGGATCCCAATTGACTTCCTCAACTTCGAACCAGTTGGTGTAAAGGGATTGCACCACTCCTCCCATGTAACCATGTTGTCTAACCATCTACTAGGTTAAGACCCTTCCACCACCACTCTTAAGTCATACGGTTCATCATAATGAAGGAACAAGATGGGCCTCCTTTACCTCAATTAGGATATGCACAAAAAAGAGGTTTTTCCAAGCATTGGTTCTTGAATCAACAAAACAAAAACTACCACAAGCATCTCCAATCGCCCTGAACGTTTGAAAACTCCATGTGTGCAGAGGGATGCCAAAAACATATATCTAGACAAAACTTGAGGGCTCCAAGTTTCTTAGAGCCCCAATTAGAGGGTTCTATCTTCCCAACCTTAACTATGGATAACTTAACTGATCTTATTTGTGATTAAGAACATCAAGAGCTTCATCTTCACAGCTAAATGAAAAAAGAAAAGAACCTGCATTGACTCTCCTCACCTGGAAAGGATCATCTTGTTTCCATTCAGCCAAAGCCCAAGTATACACCTCTTCCACATCTGGTTCAGAATTGACAAATCGCCCAACCAAACTTCTATTGAGCAGCCTGAGCCTATTGAAGGTTCCTTCAGTTGAACTCATGAACACCTCTTTCATAATTCCAGTCTCACAAACACCTTAGATCTCATTAGTATGAACACAACCATCTTTCCCTAAAACATAAAACTTTCTGTGTAGGAATTAAGAATGTAAGACCCTAAGATGGACTTGTATGGGCTTGCTTCAAGGGGCTTGGTACAAACATTGCTTGTAGAATTAGGAATGCAAGATGTGTTACATCACATTAGCTATTTGAAGTAATGCACTTGAGGAAATTAAAAGATTGTGGTTTTACATGCCTTAAAATGTTTTTTATGTTTGATTTTATTTTTAAATTTTCATTTAAACACGCTTTATATGTTATGTTTATTTATTTTAATTTTAGATAATAGGTTTTTTAAAACATTTATTTTAAAACGCAAGTTTATATTTTTTTATTAATATTATGTTTAGTATATTTTTTTGCATTTTTTTTATTTTTTTGGCAATTTTTTTGACTTTTTGGCTTTTTTTTGTATTTTTATGCCTTGCTTCCGAAAGGCGTGTGCCTTGTGTCATGCGTCTCGGGTGCAATTTGCCCTTTGTGCTTTTAAAACACTGCTTGAGATCCTAGACCACACAGTTAAATGGAAAGAATGAGATGGAGAAGTTAAGTATACTTACAAATAGGGGACCAAATGGAAATTTATGTACACAAATACACTAGTGGCTTCTACCTAAAAATACTAAAGGAAATGTAAATGTAGAATAAAGTAGAACACTACCTACACCTGAGACTAGAGGTGTCCATTAGGGCAATGAAATAATTGTGAAGTAGATGAAGGGGTGAAGAGGAAAATGCACATAGAGGTCCAATCATGTGATCTCAAACATCAGGATCAATGTCCCAAGAAAACTTAGACCAGGAAGCAAGGCAAGTTATACTTGACTTGGATAGAGTTGTATTATTATTGTAAGAGATGATGAATTAATAAGTTTCCATAATCATGAGAAATAGATACCATCTCCTCCTTGTCTCAGCTGACGGAGTCATGTTACTGGGAGGATCTTCACTGACTGCGGCATGATTGGCCATACTTGAAGTTGGATCATACTAATGGTTAACTAAATGTTTATCAAGATTACAATATGTTCATTTATATAGTCCACCTCATCACCTTTGCTTCTACCACGAACTCCTCAATACTATCACTATCATGCCCCAAAACAGCATTTTGGAGAGCACATCCTCCTTTAGGACCATGGCCAACACCTTGTACATCATGATCAACCCCTGTAGCAGCTACTAATGCTGATATTTCAGATGGTATGGGTTTCTTCATGTATTGAGGAATCCCTCCTGAGATGCAACTTGTGAGAACACCTCTAAGAGATATGGAAGATCACTACTCTCTAATATCTTGGCATGAATAAGTTTGTACTATGACAAGAACATTGATGTTTTAACATTGTTGCCAGTTGCATCAGCCTTGGAGGAGGCATGAGATGCTACCTACCTCTCCTCCGCCAAGGCTGATGCAACTGAACCCTCGTGTTCTCAACAAGGGTTGATATACATTTATCTTATTCCTAAGATTCTACAGGGTAGAGTAGTACTCTTCAATGCTTCTCTCACCTTGTTGAAGTAGGAGCTGGGAAGTTATCATTGGTAGAGCTGATAAACTTGAGTTGCATTGTTTTGACCCATGTTCAATCTCTTATCATGTTCCAAATATCTTTGGCTGTATCTAGGAACATGAGATTCACACTTATTTTTGTCTCCATATTGTTCCAGATCCACATTATGATCTGGGCATTTTATTGCACCTGTTTGTTATAACCCGGAGTCAATTTTTGGTTTTAGTTCACTAATATACTTTAGTTTCCCTTTTCCTGTAAATTATACTTAAACTGTTTTTCATTATCAGCAAATTCCTTAGCTGACTTCCATTCTGGAAGGAGTGGACAGACAAGGTTTTATATGGGGTGGTTATACTTTGGGTTAAGGAAAGCATTATATGATGTGGGTCTCTTAAGGGAGTGGGGTTTGGTGTTTTTTTATTCTTTTCTTCATGTATCTCTGAATCACCTTGTACATTTTCTTCATATTAATAAAAATTTGTCAAAACGAAAAAAAGAATAGGCACATCTTTAAGACAAAGTTTAGTCTAGAAATAAATTAATAAACAGAAATTTACTGAGTGTGTACACTGATTGTTAGCACATCTAGAGTTAAAGAAATGCACAGAGATGCAGTTGGTTCCAACTTGTGGTCAAAATTGGATCTATGTAAGTTGGATGTGGAGGTTTTTATTGTATTTCATGCATAGCTCATATTTTTCATTTGTATGGTAAAAACTCCACCAAATTTGTAACTTTTGTTCTTTTAGTTAAAAGTTTGCCTTTACTACAAGAAAAATACGACACTTGGGCATGTGCAATGCAGACAGAATTTGGTTTACTTTTGGGCTTTAAGACATGCTTTGGTGAAGGCGATGTGGTAGTAGGCATATTATATATTGAGCATTAGCTTCCATTTTTCTGGTCTTTACAGGTATCAAATTCTTATAAAAGAATTGTTAATTGGACCACATCAAGAATGAGATGGATACAAAATATTTGATGGTTATTCTTTGAAGTAATGCTTGATAACCTTGTTAGCTTTGTCATTGTCTATCTACTCCTTTTTGTTGTATTCTTGATCTGGCCTCTAAAGAAAGAATCCTTTAATTAATCTACAATAACTATTATATTTACTTTCCTTTAATTTGTTGAAATATGGAGGATCTACCTTTTTTTTCTATATTTTGATTTGGTTGATTACTTATGCTGCAGTAAATTTGGAGACATATTTGATGAGGGTTTTTTCATATATGCTTTGAGAAATAATGTGAATGTCATCAAAGAACTTCCAGAAGATGTACTTGCACGGTTTGACAATAACATAAGCAACATTGTGAATTTAAGGGTTAAAGCCTGGTCTAGTCCAACTTACTACATACAGAAAGTCCTGCCAAAACTGTTGCAGATGGGGTATGCATTTTCTTGTTCCTCATGATTGTAATATTAAAGGCTTGATCCTGCTCTCAATTGTACTGCTGATACTCTTGGAAGTCCAGAAGTATTATTCTGAATTTCTGAAAATGATAAAAGTTTCAATTTCTGAAAGAAACTAAATTATTTTTTATAGTAAAATAAAACTTTACTAAAAAAGAAAGAGAATACAATAGGAAGGTAATAAGAAACCTTATACCAACTATATAGGGTTGGCTACATGAATCCAGTTTTGCCTTTCCATTCTGTTTCATGCCATTCTGAAGGAAACTAAATATTACATGCTAATTTAGTTTCTTTTTTCTTTTTCTCCCAAAGTACTAAAAAAATTCTCAAGATTTAATGGTCATGTATTCTATTATAAGATTATTGTTATAGGACAGGGTAGGCACTACAAATTTCAGATCTAGTAGTGGCTTTTGTGGGGTTTAGGAACTTTGGGTGATTAAGGGTAAAGAATAAGGATAGAAAATCAAGTTGACAACATGCTGTCCACTGAAAATGAGTGAGAAGTTAGAATGGTAAGATCTCTTGCTGTGGTAAATAAAAAAGATTAAAGAAATTCCTGGAAACAACCAGAATTCATTAAAACAAACTTTCTTTTTATCAAATAGATCCTCCTTAAATCACAATTATAATTAATTTATTTTTTTGATGGATCAATTATAATTAGTTTATTTTAGAATCAAAATATGAATTCAGATGTCCCTTTATAGACTTCAGTTTGGAATAGGAAACTGACTCTAACTAACTTCTAGTTGCTTTGAAACTAAGATCCAAAGGTAAATTATAGGGAAACTTAAACAAGGGCTTTAATGTGCTAGAAAATAAATAAGTAAACAAATAAGGACTTAACACTTGAAGAACTCCAATAAAACCTTACTAATCTTTACTAAAACTAATTTAATGTGAGGACACCATAAATTACTAAAAATAATAATTAGATATTTTACTATAAGTTGTAATTATGGAACTTATATAAAGAGTAACAATTATAA
Organism: Nelumbo nucifera; assembly: GCF_000365185.1. The sequence continues at coordinate 225,329 of NW_010729318.1, forward strand.
AAAACTTATATAAATAGTAACCATAAATGGTAATTCCGATGTAATAGTAAATTTTTGAAAATTTAAAACCCTATTCTTAAGACACCTACAATTAGAAATACCTGTAAAAGCATGTATAGTGGCTTAGTACATGCTTATAAAGGAGGCCCCTATAAAAGATCAGGGGCGGTAGTTCTCAATGTGCTGAAAACTTCTTGCCCATATAATGCAGGTCAGGTGGACACAGGAAGCCCATTTCAGGGGCCCAACTTAAAAGAGCAAGTTTTAAAAAGGCACGTGACCAAGGGCGTGCCTTCGATGGATTGTAATTACCATTTTATCTTCTTCTTCTTCGAGTTCAATAGACCAAGCAATGGGAGGTTTGACTTTTGTGCATTCTGGAGGATCGAAACAGTGGATTGCAACGTCAAGACTAAAGAAACTGTCCCTAGAAAAGCGCAACTCAAGATGTATTAGATGAAGTGATCTAGAGGAGAGTAGGAAGGATCTCTCTGAGAATGAAGACTTTAGCAATTCTGAATCGGATGATTCTGTGAGCCTGGGTAGCATCGATCTAGGCAGATCGAAGGACATCACTGAGGAAGATAACTTTGAAACGGAAGTATTATTTCATGAGGATGAGGGAGCTGATTGCCAAAGTGTTGAGGGAAGTCCGAAGTTTACGATGGAACGACAGAAGGCAACTATGGCTAGGACGCAGCACGCAGGTTCTATCTCTACTCGCAAGGGAGATTAGCCCTTTAGCCTAGGAAGAACAAGTTTTTGGTTTGGAAAGGAAAGACTTTAACGGAATGGTCTGTAATGTACTGCTTGAAGCCAGACAAAAGTAGAAGACTAACTCAGCTGCTGAAGTCGACAAGTTGCTGATTTCCTCCAAAAAATCTCCTATGCAGATCAAACAACAGGAAAAAAGATTAGGCTTGCCCCCCTTTGCTGGTCCCTCTCCCTCAGAAGAAGCCCACCTGGTCCCCAACAATGTAGGTATTTTTGTCCATTCGGTTTTAGTTACTAATGTTATTCCTGCGGTTGAAATAAATACTCCAGCATCCCAAGAGGAATTATTAGGCGGGGAAGAAGGCAGAGAGCTTAGCACTGGTGAAGGTGAGAGGAGTGAGGTAGAGTTGGAGGTTAAGAAAAAAGCAGGAGGAAGAATTAGAAAGAATATGGGAGCCGATCTGGGTATTACTGGAGGGGTATAAAGCAGAGGAGGGATTAGATGGCAGGGAACATGAAGCAAGTCCTCAGAACAAGGAGTGTTACAGAAGTTCTAGGTTGGCGAGGAGGTGGGTGAAGTCAGTGGGTCGGCTAAAAAGACAGGGGAATATGCAAAGGAAAAAGAAAAAGAGATCAGAGGTGGAGAGACTAAACTCAGATATAGAGGGTGATATCGAGTTTAGTGGAAGGGGAGAGAGAAGGAAGGGTTCTTTGTGAGCTGGAACTAGGTTAGAAAGGGGTGTCTGAAAGGAGCCTTACAATGAAAATCATTAGATGGAATGTGAGAGGGTTAGGGAGTGCAAGAAAAGGAAGGACAATTAAAGATTTGCTGAGACAAGAGAAACCTGATATAGTCATGTTTCAGGAAACCAAGTTGGCAGAATTGGATAGAAGATGGGTCAGAAGTGTGTTGAAATCAAGAGGAACCTGCTGGACTTTAGCTCCCTCTTGGGGAGCCTTGGGAGGGATAGTTACCCTATGGAGGGAGGAGGATGTTGTAGAATTAGTTGAAGAACTTATAGGAGATTCTCTGTGTCTTTAAAATTCAGAAATGTGAAGGACGGATTCACTTGGGTGTTAACTAATGTCTACGGGCCAAATAGTTATAGAGAAAGGAAGGAAATGTGGGAGGAGATGTATGGAATAGAAGGCTCGTGGGATGGCCTGTTGTGCTGGGGGGGATTTCAATGTAATCTGGTTCTGTAATGAATCAAATAATCCCCAAAGAATGATTACTACAAGCATGAGAAATTTCAATGACTTAATTAACACTTGTGGTCTAAAGGAATTACCCCTTCGACAATCTAATTTTACTTGGTCTAATTTCCAAGAAAACCCTCTTTGCTCCAGACTTGATAGGTTCCTTTTTAATGTAGAGTGGGAGGATAATTGGAGGAATTTGGTGGCTAGAACTCTTCCTAGAGTTACTTCTGATCACTGCCCTATCCCATTAGGTCAAGAAACTCTAGGCTTTGGACCACGACTTTAGATTTGAGAATATGTGACTGACTCATCCGGAATTTGAACGATTGGTTGGTGAGTGGTGGAATGAAGAATTGAGAGGGGTAAAGTGGAAAGGTGTAAGGTTCCACAAAAAGTTGAAGAGATTGAGAGCCAAGATTAAAGAATGGAATCGGGAGCATTTTGGAAGGATGGAGGAACAAAAGAATAATTTGTTGTCTCATGATCTAGACTCCAAAGAATCATAATGAATCATGAATGAGCAAGAAAGGAATTTGAGAAGAAGTTTAAAAAAGGAATTGGAATAAGTCCTTCTTAGAGAGGAGATTTCTTGGAGGCAAAAGTCAAGACACAAATGGATCAAAGAAGGGGATGGCAACACCAAATTTTTCTATGCGTTGGCTAATGGGAGAAGAAGAAAAAACTGCATGGCCAAATTAGAAGTGGATGGAGAAGAAGTCACAAACCAAGATGAGATAGCCTAAGTGTTGGTGGATCATTTCAAATCAATTGTAGGGAAGCCATTGAACAATAGACTAAGTCTGGAAGGGTTAGATTGGCCCAGGCTGTGTTTAAGGAATTTGAGGACAATAATAAAGTAGGCCCTGGAGTTAATGCTACTTTCATAGCCCTAATCCCTAAGAAGAAAGAAGCAAAAAATCCTGAAGATTTTAGGCCGATCAGCTTGGTGACTAGCATTTACAAAATCCTGGCTAAAGTGTTATCTTTGAGGATTAAAGTAGTGCTGCCCTCCATCATTAGTCAAGCCCAAGGAGCATCGTGCAGGGGAGACAAATAATGAATCAGATCCTAATAGCTAATGAGTGTGTTGAGGATTTGAGAAAGTCCGGAAATCAAGGTTTTGTTTGTAAGTTGGATTTAGAAAAGGCCTATGATTTTGTGGATTGGAGCTTTTTATTAGAGGTCCTAGGGTGTTGTGGATTTGGAGTTAGATGGTGTAATTGGATAAAAGGCTGCATAAGTTCTTGCCATTTTTCGGTCTTGGCTAATGGAGTAGTCAAGGATTTTTTCCCAGCTTTTAGAGGTCTAAGGAAAGGTGACCCCTTTCCCCTTTCCTCTTCACCCTAGTTGCAAATGTTTTTAGCAGTTTGATCTCTAAGGCAGACATGGAAGGAGTTGTGAGAGGTTGGAAGATAGGAAGGAACGGAATCAAGGTGACCCAGTTACAGTTTGCTGATGACCTAATAATCTTTTGTGAAGGGGGTGATAGGAGAATAACAACAAACCTCAAATCTCTGAACAAGCACTTTGAGAGAGTATCCAATCTAAAAATAAACATGGATAATAGTTTCGTGGTGGGTGTGAATTTGGATGAGAGGGCTATTGAGTCTGTGGTTGAGTGTCTAGGTTGTCCCATTTCCTCCTGGCCCTTACAATATTTAGGTATACCTCTAGGAGCCAACCCTAAGGAGAGCACCTTTTGGGCTCTGGTTCTGGAAAAGTTTAAGAAAAGGTTAGCTTCGTGGAAAAGGAACTATAATTCTTTAGGGGGTAAAGTAACATTACTGAAAGCTTCCCTAGCAAATCTGCCGATATATTACTTCTCTGTGTTCAGGATTCTTGTTAGGGAGGCCAAAAAGTTGGAGGGATTTATGAGAAATTTTCTTTGGGAGCCAGGGGAGGAAAAAAAGGATCATATAATAAATTCTGGAATAGTGTGTAGGAGGAAAGTGGAGGATGGGCTGGGACTAGGGAATTTAGTTTTGAATAATAAAGCTCTCTTAGGAATGTGGTTGTGGAGGTGGCCCTTAGAACGGGAGAGACTACGGCATGAGGTGATAGATAGTATACATGTCAGTTTGGGAAATGGATCGAATGCTGGCGTATCACGTCGAGCCATGTTGGCAACTCCTTGGAAATCAATTTAGAGTATCCTCCCTCATTTCCTCAACTTTATCAGTTTTGATGTCAATTCTAGTACTTCTGTTTTGTTTTGGGAAGACATCTGGGTGGGCAATTCTGCCCTTAAGTACATTTTCCCTTCTCTCTATTCCCTTTCTCTCTACAATGATAAAGTAACCTCTCACTTTCTTCCAACATCTGTTTCTCCATTCTCTCAGAATTGGGCTTTGGGTTTTGTAGGGGCTTGAGGGATCATGAATTCTCTTGTGTTTCAGACCTTTTGTCACTACTTAAAAGTGTTTTTCTGGACCCTCTCAGATCTGATGGAGACTTTTGTCCCCTCATCCAAAAGGTTACTTCACGTGTGCCTCCTTCTTTAAGTCCCTTTGCTCTTCCTCGGGATAGTTGGGTTTTCCAGCTAAGGAGATCTGGTCTAGACCTGTACCTCCTAAAATTATTATTTTCTGCTGGGAGGTGTTCTATAGGAAAATCAACACTTTAGACTTATTGCAGAAGAGAAGGCCTTCCATGTGTTTGTCTCCTCACTGGTGTGTACTTTGCAGGGCTAATGGTGAGGATTGCTCCCACTTACTTTTAACCTGTTCTTTTTCTGCTGCTATTTGGGGTTGGATCTTTGCCTTGTTTGGGTGCAGGTGGAGCTTGATTACAGCCGTAGATCAGCTCTTTGACCCTTCCTCCTTTGTGTGGCCCACAAAAACTGGTAAAACAATGTGGAGGTGCATTAGAGCTGCTGCTTTGTGGACAATTTGGGAAGAAAGAAATGCAAGGCTTTTCCAAGAGAAGGAGAGAAATATTCAGACTGTAAAGGATTGTATTTTGACTAGGGAAATCCACTAGCTGAGATCATTGGACTCCTTTAAAATATTCTCTTTTGATGACATATGGAGGAACTGGATAGTTGTGGCTAGTAGCAGTACCAGGAAGAACAAGGTACCAGCTGTGTGGGTGCCTCCTTCTGAAGGCTGGACAAAGTTGAATTTTGATGGTAGTAAGGCAATTCAGGTCCCTCAGGGATAGGAGGGGTGCTGAGAGATAAAGACAGCAATATATTAGCTTTATTCTCAGGCTCCGTGGGTATAGGAGACTCTATTAGAGCTGAGCTTCTAGTGGCGGTACAAGGTATTCAGATTGTAGACCAGTTAGGAACATAGTTTTCAAGGTGCCAGGGCGAGGCTAGGCAACCACAGGGCGCCTAGGCGCCTAGGCGTTGGAATTTTAAAATATTAATTTTTTGAGTTTCTACTTTATCTATGCTTTTGTAAGCTATTTTATTGGTTTTGTGTGCTAACTAGCAAGCATGTACACTAACTATTATCTCTATAAATCATTCAAATCAGTATAAAACTATAAATTTCATATAACTAGCAAGCATGTACACAGTACACTAACTAGCAAGCATGTACACTAACTATTAACTAAAAAAAATAAATAAATAAGTGCAGGAACTAGGAAGGGAGGAGAGGAGTATAGGGGATTAGGGGCAGGGAGGAGTATAGACCCCTATTTTCTCAAAAAAAAAAAGGCACTGAGAGTCTGAGACTATCGACCGAGAAAACAGTCAGGGGCAAAGCCCCTGTTTTTTCAAAAAAAAAAAAGGAACTGAGACTAGGACTAACGACTGAAAACAATCAGGGGCGGAGCCCCTGTTTTTTCAAAAAAAAAAGGCAAAAAATGACTGAAGGTGGTTAAACCGCTTAGTTGCCTTGACTACTATGGTTAGGAATTCAGAATCTGCTTATTGAAGGAGACTCCAAAGTTGTTGTGGGTTGGTTAAGAAATCTAGATTCAGTTATTCGGTGCTACAGGGATATTATGAGGAAAGCGAATTGGTTTTCAAGGAAAATGACTGTTAATTCACAGTGGGTGGGTAGAACAGCTAATACCATAGCGGATGGGTTATCTAAGCAAGGGGTATCAAGGGAACATTTATTCTGGGCAGCTCTCTAAACTTTCATTTCCTAGGAGAGGTACCAGCTCGTGCCTCTCCTTGGGCAGTCTGTACTGTAATATCATATTGTTTTCTCTTGAATAAAATATCACTCATTTATCAAAAAAAATGAAGGAATCAGTACAATACTTTACCTTTTGCTGATAAAACGATTAGAAAATAAATTAAAAAGAATCTCAAACAATACCAACATTCTATAACCCAACAAGTCTGAAAATTAGTGTAGGAATTGGAAAACTGATTTATTTCTACACATGGCACTAAATAGGATGGTATGGAGAAACAGGATTCATGTAGCTGACCCCATATGTTGTGTGAGTAGAGATGGAATAAGGACTTTGATTTATACTGTTTTTAATACAACAATGTATTGTACAAACAAAATTTGAGAGAAGTTAAATTTCTTTATAATATGTATCTCTACGTAGAACTGATAGTTCTGATACAAACTTATGTATAACTTATATGACCCAAGGATAAATAAAGGAAAAAAAAAACAATTAGCTTCTGATAGGGTTTAAAATGATTTTAAGAGTAAAGACAGAGATTGGTTAGTTGGGAAGGATCTTGAGGGATTTAATTACAGGATTTTATGACTGAAGGTACAGGAAATACAATGCAACTACTGTTCATCAACAGTCCTTGATACATCAAGAAGAGGGTCTGCACAGCACTACAATCAACACAATGAAGTCACTTGAAGTGACCATATAAATTTGATCAAGGTTTAAAATGTTGGTGTCAGTGGAAATATTGGTTGTCCATATATAAGAAACATGTCGGAAGTATTGTAAAAATTATAGACATGGAAACATTGTAAATATGCAAAATATAGAATGGTATTTTTTTAAATGACAAAAAAAGCATAGGCATACCTTTTTAAATTATTATTTTGTTCCAAATTGCTAAAAAAGGCTAAGAAACTAAGGTTATAGACAAAAGAATACGTTCAGAAGTTGCTCTGTAAACCTTAAGATCTGGAGCTTCATGATAGAATGAGGTAAAGCAACTTTTTTTTTTGATAAATGAGTTAAAGCAAAATTTCAACTCAGAAAATGTAAATGGTTGTAATAGATCAACCAAATAATCTATTACACAAAGAAAAACTAATATTTAACTTCATGCTTGAAATGAATATTTAGCTAGCTCAAAGTGGTAATCATGTAAGTTATGTGGGCAATAACATTGTTACTCCACATATCTACAATATTATCACCAATTTATGTTATAATACTATCTCTTGTACTCCATGTAGTGCTGGTAGTTTTCACTGGGAAATATGTATGTTATGGAAACTATCTATTGTAATTACATACTCCACGTAGTGCTGGTAGTTTTCAATGGAGAATATGTTGATTCCCGGTAAAGTTTTGTGTTGCTATCCATGGAAATGGAAATATGTCGTGGAAATATTGGGGAAATTGGGGACATTTTAAGAACTGAGAGTTCAGATCTGAGAATAAAAGAAAAGAGAATATAGAGGAGATTGGAGAAGAATAAACAGGCAGCTGCTCCCCTATTTTGTTCTGATACCATGTAGTTTATATTCATTCAATAAAAAAGAAAAAATAACAAGAGAGGGAGAGAGGGAAAATAGAAAGAAGGGGTGAAGAGAAACCAATCAATCTCTCTCCCAGTTAGCAAAGATATTTATAGATTATGGTAACAGGCTGAATGACAATTGTGCCCCTAATGAGTATGGAACAGTAACATTAAGTAGGGGCAGAACAGTGACTCAACAATATAAAGGAAAAAATACATGAATACCCTGTCAACATGCTCTCATTTAATCATGGGAAAAGACTAAAACTTGGTGGATAGGATATTACAGTAGTGGAAGGAAATTAAAAGGGAAAATCTATCAAAAAAATGAAATTAAAAGGGAAAGACGTCATGGTGGAGTAAGCAGAAAAATGCAGGGATAAAGTCATTTTATTTGAGTGTGAAGAGGCTTAGAGATTGGTCTTTAGCTCTTAATGATTTTGAGGGTACCCCAAAATGAAGATTTTGAATGTAATTTTTGGGCATCCATAAAGTGGAACTGAAAGCTTTGTAATTTTGTTTTTTATCTTTTGTCTTTTTAGTGGTGATTTCTTATCACCCTTGGGATGCACCCTTTTGTTTTTATCAATAAAATTTTCTTTTTATTACCAGAAAAATGATGTAGGAATTGGGACAGATGATGACCAGGCTGGAGGAGTTGTGGCAGTGACGATAAAATGGGAACCCCAGCAGCATGATCTTAGAAGTGATGTGGTGGAAATCAAGCACATTAGATAAGGGAAGATAAGGAGAGCTATGATCACAATAACCTTGTCAAGACATGTGCTGGGAAAAAGGGTTTGTTAATTTAAAATAGATTTCAAATTTTGAATATGAACTGCCTAAGACTAATAGAGGGGGTTAAGTGGGTAACAACGCAGTGTCTTGAGAAGTTATGTCAGATGGGTATAGGTGGGAGATTTGTTGCGATTGTACAGGGGGGAGAGAATATCAAAACAGATCAGGGGGTGTCTATCTAGGGGAGATGCATCATATGGTGGAAATGGGACTAGCAAGGGACACAGGGGAAGTGGCAGCTAACACCTTAATACTTTTAGTGCCCAAGAGATGGACTGCACCGGGCTTTTGCTAAATTAGGTGCCTAACCAAGGGTCAACTGTGGCTAGACCAATCAACCCAGAATCTGAGTTGGGTCAGGTTCAGATTGGTTTGTGTTGAGTTGGTCCGGTTTGTTTTTATTTAGTTAGGAAGTTGTTGGGCTTTAGGCCCATTAGTTTATGTTTTTTTAAGTTGTGACTGTTCAGCTTTTAGTAGCCACCCTACTAAGGGCATCCTTGTAATATCTCATCTTTTAAGTTAAGTATAAATATAATTAGAGGTAGGCGGCTAGGGTTAATTTTATAATCCTGGTTGACTTCCTACTCTTTTCTTCTTCTCCTTTCTTCTCTACTGCTGAAATCTTCATCTTCCCCCTCTTTCCTTTCACAAGAAACTCGACTGAATCAGCAATTAGTGATTTCTACTGTTTGAATTTTATTAACTCTATCAGCCCAAATTGAACTTCTTCCTTGAATCATGTTGGCTGTGATCCAGCCAAGAGAATATAGTGGAGGATATCCTCGTGTTGCCTAAGCAAGAGGCAAGTCTGCAACAAGGCATGACCCTGTTGGTTGAGTGCAAGCTTGAGAGTGAAGGAATTGCTGAACAACAATGATACAAAGAAAGTTCTGACATTAGCAGTGCGAAAGGACAAGATGGAGGATGCAGAACTCCAGCTGGAAATGAATGAAGTCCTCTAAGCATTGTTTCATCAGAATGGTCGGCAGTTGGGGAGGTAGCATCTTTGTCTCTAAAAGAGAGGCTTAGCACAGAGTGTAGATTTGGTGTTCACAACTAGGGGAAATGGAGTGTATCCTTCCTCATGGATGCTTCAAAGTTCATGGAATTTGATGCTTTTCTGTGTGTGTAACTAATGGGCATGGAAGAGGTAAATACGTATTTCATAATGGAGGTGGAGAAGAGAGTGAGAATAGAAGGGAAGAATTCAAAGGGAGCTATTTAACTAGCATGGGGATTAAATGAGCACACAGGATCTTCTGGTAAAGGCAGAAAAGCGGGAAGGAGGGTAGAAGTGTAGAACTACTCCTTGATGTTGGAGGAAAGCGTGGGGGTAACAGGTGTAGGATAGAAACATAGAACCAGCCATAATCTTGTGGAACATAATAGGTCTAACTTCAGGTTGATGGTAGCAGGCTTGTATGTGAAAAATTGGAAGGCAGATAGTCTTTGTTTACTGGAAACAAAAAAGGATGGAAACTCAAATAATTATTAGTATTTGGGGGAGATTGCAACTGTGACTAGGTGTCATTGCCAGATGAATGCATGGCTGGAGGTATGGTAATAGTATGGTATACTAATGTAGTTGTAGTGAAGGACAAGGAAATAGGGCAATTCCTATTTCTCTCATCTATTTTTTGGTAATAAATAAAATGAAAACTTTTACTAAAAAGAAGATAGATAAACAAACAGGTGACAAGATATCACCCCCAAAATAATACCCAAGACCCACGGAAACACAACCCTTCATCCCTTTCTTTAGTTACAAAAGAAACGAAGACAACAAAAAACGAAAAGGTCAAAACAAATCCCAGAAACCAATCAAGACCCAAGAACCCCTTTAATAGGCCCCACCCCAATACAGTCCTTTCAATAACATACCCCTCAGAAATCCTCTTCAGACTTTTCTTCATTCAACGGATATCTCTCCTCCAGGTCCTTGAACAGCTTCTTTGTCATTTCTTTCCCTCCTAACACCCAAAATCCTAAAGCCTTGTTTGTTTGAACTGCAGTTTCCACTACCTTGTCCACATCTACATTCTTTTCTACCTTTCTAACTCTGTCAAACAAGTCACCACCTCTTCTTACTCATCAGAATTGTCTTCCTTTGAGATCTTGTCCATTTCCTCATCTTTTTTTCTCTTCGCCTGAGTTGCCTTCCCCTTAACCAGCATACTGTCCCCTTCCCTCCACCTCTCTTTTGCATGGAACTTTCTAATTGACCTTTATGAAGAAGTCCCACATCCTCTTTTTCAACCTCAAACTTTGACTTATCAAGGTCACTGCTTCTGGAAAAGTTCTTTCCTTTAATTTTGGTCTTCAAAACCCTTCTCTTATATGTCCTCTTGAATTTCCTGCAAGGACCAACCCCAAAAATGCATTCCTTGAATTGGTGAATAACTTTTGTAACATGAATTAATTGTCCATTGTTTGGAACTTTGGCCTTTCTCGACACAACTTCAATCCTCAAAGGTTTAACGTTCCCTTCTAACATATTTTTCTCTATTTTCCTTCTTAAATTCACCCCAAACTTTCCAATAAAAACCTATTTGACAGTGGGTAGATTTGGTGAGACCCCTTGCGCCAATGGAAATTCATTTTCGATGGAGCAATCTTTTCCTTCTTTTTCCATATTCAAGTTGCTAACATCAGAGATCAAAATTAAGTCTTCAGTGGCCAAATCCAAAGTTGTTCTTAGCTCTTTAAATAAAATGTTGGCCTCCTGGTTTTTCTGCCTAACCTGTTTGCATCTTTCAGACATGTTTGATCTTTAAGTTCTGTTCTGTTATTCCGTACCACCAGTAGAAATCTGCTGAAACAAAAATCTTTAAAGAAAGGAGAAAAGAAGTGTTTTTTGAGAGAGAAGAGAAGAAGAGAAGAAGAGAAGAAGAGAAGAGGTTGAGAAAGAAAGAGAGAGCAATCAGATCTGGCTGCCCTCTCCCATTAGTATTTATACTTTAAGTAAAACTAGGTACAATGACTGATATGCCCTTCTATGGTGGCTGATTCAAAAAACTCAAAAACACTACTCCAAAGGGTCCGAACAAGTATGCTGTGGTCTGCACTCCCTAACTAAACAAATAATAAACAAAATCAACTAATAAAATTGTAAAAAATCCTCAACACTCCCCCTCAAGTTGGTAGTATATGTCAAACATTCCCAAATTGCGTAGGCCATGTTCAAGCTTATTTCTTCTAACCCCTTTGGTAAAGACATCTACAAACTATAATTTAGAGGAGATATAAGGTAGACATCCACCATTGATTGTTTTTTACTCTTCCATGAAATTAAATTTCCTCCCACAAAAGGTACATTCCCCTGATGTAGATCTCCTGTCATCTAGACAACTTTCCTAATATGCATGTGTATAGGACTCCAATTTCAAATTCCCATTATCTGTGAATAAAATTCCTCTACCAGGATGTTTCTTCAGGTATGCAAGGATGTGTATAGCCTTTTGCAACTAACCTTGCTTTGTACCTCCCCATGCTGCCATTGGCCTTGTACTTTACAGTGAACACCCATCTACATCGAACTGTATCTTTCTCCATGAAGATCAACTATTTCCCACATCTGATTCTTAACCAAAGCCTCCATTTCTTCCTACATAGCTATTCTCCGCTCAGGTTTGGAGAGAGCCGCACTGGCATTCCTTGGTATAGATATAGAGTCTAGGGAAGAAATGATGGCATGATAGGAAGGAGATAGGACACTGTAGGAAAGATGATGTGAAATGCAATGGGTTGTACACATTGTCTTTCCCTTGCGGAGTTCAATGGGAAGATCAAGACCAACTACAGCATCAGTGTTAGGTACAAAAGTATCATTAATGGAACTAGAAGCAATAGCAAGCTCAAGGGAAATAACCTAGAATTATATCAGCTAAGCATGGAATCTCGAATGGATTGACATAGTGTGATGCGACTTCTCCTGGTGTAGCATGTGTGGAGTCAACCCTTTTGCATTGGTGCTGAAAGAACTGTGAGGCATGTTGTAATGGGTCAGGTAGTACCACTAGAGGAGTTGATGGTGGAGCTAATGGAGCAGATGAAGGGCTAGGAAGAGGAAGAGGAATAGGCTATGAGCTCTGCCCCCAAAACACTCCCCCTAAGGAGAACCACTAGAGAAAAAGTATGTAGACTCAAAGAAAGTGACATCCATAGTGACAAACCTGATCCCTGACATTGGATCGTAACAACAATAACCCTTCTGGTTTTGAGCATACCCAAGAAAGACACATTTCTTGGCCAAAGGATCCAACCCTATGATGTGGACCAAGAATGTGAACAAAACAAACACACCCAAAAACCCTCAAAGGTATATGAAATATCTCCCCTTTTGGAAATAGAAGGTTGTATTGGCACCTTAAACCCAAGGATGCGTGAAGGTACATGGCTGATCAAGTACATAGTTGTGAGAACCACATCTCCCCAAAAAATGAATAGGGACTAAAGCACACACCATAAGATTTCTTGCCACCTCCACAATGTGTCTATTTTTCCTCTCTATTACCCCATTCTATTGTGGTGTATAAGTACAACTACTTTGATGAATCATCCCATGCTCCAAAAAATTGTGGCCAAATTCTTCTCAAAGTATTCTTTGGCATTGTTTGATCTAAAAATCGTAGTCCTTCAAGTTGTGTGAGAACCATCTGGTAGAACTGTTGCACCAAAATAGGTACCTCATCATGCAATCTCATCAAATATATCCAAAAATACTGAGTGTAATCATCCACGGAAAAAAAAAAATAATGGTAACCACCTATGGATGAAAAATGATAAGGGGCCCATGCATCAATATGAACAATATCAAAAGCAGAACTTCTTTTATTACTTGGCTTAAAAAAATGTCTATGATGCTTCCCCAACTGACAACTTTCACATTCTAGACTAGACAACTGAATGGGTCAAAAAGTTTTGGAAACAATCATCGTAATGAATTGAAGGAAGGATGACCAATACCTGACAACGGGGGACCAAGGATAATCTCTTGAATAGGAAGCTATGTTGGCAGGTTCTGGTGCAATAGCCCTTTCCTCTAAGTGGAGCTGTTGGTCTATAGTTCTAGACAGTGGATACTTCTGGAGGGACCCTCTCCATTCTCCTTTGTCCTTGTTGTGTCTGTGTTTCTCCAATTTGTTGGAGCTGACAGGCTCTTACAGAGCCCCTCACGTTGCTGCATTCCTGACTTAGATTCCCGTTGGGAGAAGTGAATTGTACAGCCTCAGCAACATCTGTCATCACCTTCTCTGAATAACTAGGCTCCTTCACAGTTCTGACCAAGTCTTGGGCCACTTCAACTTGTCCTTCTTAAAACTCTCTTCCAAGAAAACAGCTCTGTATAAAAACTCTCTTCATTCAAATTCTCTGGGCTGAACTTGTCCACACTGCCTATATTTGATGACTCAAATTAATCTACCTCACTTTCTTCATTGCTAGACACCTCCACCTCTTTGGAAAGCATCTCCTGAACAACAGATGGGGGTTTCCTAAACTTGAGATTGTGACGTTCTAGCAAGCAAGCTAGATTTCCTTTGCTTGGAACCCAGGACCAGGTGGAAGTTGCCACCCTCCTGCTATTCCCTCAAGACGAGCTGTGAGTTTTGGTCACAGGGGACGACGATGGACCAATACTTACGTCCATCACCGCCCCAATCTTCTTGGTCACTGCTCACTTGAAGCAACATGTGCCTCTTTTAGGTCCAGGCCCACAACATTGGTTTTAACCGGCCCGTTAGTCTTGAGTGGGCCTTTTCCTTTAACACCCTTCTTATCTCACACCTGACCATTAACAAAGTCGCATGTTGGGCCTTTTCCTTCAACTACAATCTTCTCTTGCATGTGACCACTAAGAGAAACACCAGTTGCACTCCGGTTCACTACAGCTTCCCGACTTGAGTCAATGGATTGGCCAGAAAATGGTTTTCTCCTGAGCCTTCTAATTTTGTTTTGAAATTTTGAACCTCCTGCAAAAGCTTGCTACCATTAAAGCCACTTTGACGGAAGCTCCTCTGGTATCCCAGGTCCTTTGGGCATAGGTCTGTAATAAGGCATGGTGAAGAAAGGACCGTGGCTGTGTTTTCTTGGCCAATAGGAGTGGGTGACTCCCTAATGGCTGAAGTATTAGCTCTCCGTCCAGGGCTGAGATTGGTAAAGCAGCTGGGTCTTCAACAGATTGAAGTGGAAGGGGACTCAAAATTGATGATAGGGGGACTGCAAACAGGTACTGAGTAGGGGTAAGCATAATTCAGTTAAAACCGGAAAACCAAACTGAAATTTCGGTTTCAGTTTAATCGGTTTTCTGGTCGGGTTCGTTTTTATTATTCGATTATTTTGTATTTTGGTTTTCGGTTTCGGTTATCATAATTGATAAATCAGTTAACCGAAAAAACCGATTTAATTTTACTCATTGATAAGATTAGGGGGCATTTGCATCATTTGAATCTATCATTTACTCAACACAGTGGACATCTGTTACAATTAATTACTTAATCAATAGGGTAGTACATTTACTACCACTAGACTACGAACTTGCTACTCATAACCTAGTTCCAACGGCATTGTCAATCTTGATGATAACACTACTCGGCAACCTCCCCGAGAAAGCTTCTCAAAACAAAACAAACCCATCCAATGTGGGTCCCACTTGGTCCTACACGTCACGCCTTCATAAACCCCTCCTCAATCAGTTCGTCACTTCGTCTTCTTCTCTCCTACTCCCTTCTCCTCTATAAAAGATAGGAACCGACTGTCCATCTTGGAACCGCTTCGCGCTTCCCGGAACCAATCTCCGGCATGCTGCAGTGTCAATCCCTTGAGGCTTCCCTGTCCTGTTGAGTATCAACCACCGAGTGCCACGGCTGCGGGCTGCGAGCTTCCGCTGCGTCTTCTTTGCCTCTGTCAGCTGCAGTTCCGTCTTCTTTGCCTCTGCTGGCTGCCACTATGTCTTCTTTGCCTCTGTCGGCTGCAGTTGCATCTTCTTTGCCTCTGCCAGCTGTCAGCCTGCTGCTGAGGGCGTCTTCTTCTTCTTCTTCTCAGTTTTTGATACAACACAGAAGGATTGACTTAATTTCAGTTTTAACCGAAATATCTGAAATAACCAAAAAAAATTCGGTTCGGTTTAAACGGTTTCTATATATTTCGGTTTCGGTTCTGTTTGCCATCTTATTAAATTGTTTTTTTGGTTCAGTTTTGAACCGAAAAAACCGAATGCTCATCCCTAGTACTGAGGACTTGGACTCACAGGCAGAACTTGAGGAAGATTACAAGCCTTTTGAGAGAGCTTGGAGTGCCATTTAGATGGGTTAGAAGGTCAGCAAATGGTTTGTCTGACTATCAAGCCAAACAAGGGACAAACAGGGGAGATTTATTCTGGGCTGAGCTGTAATAGTAAATCTGCTAGGGGTTGGAATCCCTAGTTTAAGGGATTGGACCTTTGTATCCTTCAATTTATCCAATCTTAATGAAAGTTATAGTTTCCTATTAAAAGCAAAAACTAGGGCTTGGAGAGAGTGCTTGAACTGTAGGGCTCATAAACGAAGTTAAAAGCAGCCATGTAATTTTCTTTTAAAAAGTTGGACACTTAAGACATTTTTGACACATCTGAAACATGTCTGACTGTTTTCCTTGCTGGGGCCACATGTTACCAATTTAGACCTATTTTAACATTAGGGGAAAGGTTCAAAAGTTAATACAAGCACTATCTTGCCTTTTAGATCCTGTTTCAACATTATCAAACAACACTTGAGATTTAATTTCATGTCTGAAAAAATTTTGAGCAGGCTGAAAGTGGTAATCATGTCCATTATAGGCAATAAATCCTAGTACTCAACAGATCTGCAACATTGTCATCAACTTAAGTCGTACTCCATACAGCACTGTAGTTTTCACTGGGTAAATATGTTATAATACTACCATTCAACATATCTCGGGAATAGTATGTTTTAGTGGGTCACTTCACATGGGAGGTATGGAAGCAAAAGAAATGTTTACAGTTATGGGTTAGGTAGCTGAGCTAATCTAACATTTAATGAAGGGCAATTTGACACAAATGTTATATAAAATGTTCTTTTTTTCACAAAGTAATTAAGGTTCTGGTTACCAATTGAAGAGTAAAATCTATTATTCCTTCCATATGGTACATTTTTTGAATAATGCATTATGCTTGTCCAGTAGACATTCTAAGGAAGGAAAAGCAAAATTAGCAACATGATTAGATTATTGCAATATGGTGGTACAGTTGTATCTTTTCTAAAGGGATGTTTGTGCTAACAAATTCAACTCTTCAAAATTTACCTTGATCTTTTATCCTGACATTGGTAAACTAGTTTCTAGGTTCTATTGTTTTATTGTCTATTTTCCTTATATATGGTGGGATAGTGGGTATCACTTTGCTTAGTTATATGACTTATATCATGATTTGCCACAAAACTTAACATCATTGCAAGTAAATTAATATTGGAATTCTTCTTTTCATCGAGAATGTGCCTTGATTATAAAAATGGGATTTTTATTGATAGAAAAAATATTTATCAGCTTTATACAATAATTTCTTACCTGATAAGATTTCTTTAGTCCTCGCATTCTCTGGTTTAGTCATGGGATTATGCCATTTTGTTTTATAGAAACATTTATTTTGTATTCATATCCTATGGTGCAGAGCTGTTCGTATTGCACCCTTCTCTAACAGGCTGGCTCAAGCAGTTCCTTCAAGTATCCAGGGTCTTAGATGCTTGGCCAACTATGAAGCATTAAGATTTTCACAGCCTATAAGAACACTGGCAGAAAAAATGGTTGATCGGATGGTTAAGAATAGCTCCATGAGTGGTGGGAAGTATGTATCAGTGCATCTCCGGTTTGAAAAGGTGCTTGTCTCATTAGAGAATTGCAGTCTTGAATCCTTATGTTTTTTGTATTTGTACTTTTATAGTATTTCTAAACATGGGTATTCCTTTCGTTGAAGGATATGGTTGCATTTTCATGCTGCATATATGATGGTGGTGAGGAAGAGAAACGAGAAATGGATATTGCTCGAGAACGAGGTTGGAGAGGCAAGTTTAATAAAACTGGTCGAATAATAAGGCCTGGAGCAATACGAATGGATGGAAAATGTCCATTAACTCCATTAGAGGTAAATAACTGTGACTAGATTTTTTTTTCAAAAATATTGATTTAATGTTGTAATTAATTAGCAATCAATAATTGTAATAAGTTAGAAATCAAATATTAAGTTATCATAATTTTCATTTTAAGTAGGACATGAACCATAATAATTGAGTTTCAGTTATCTTCTTATTGACATTTAGTATTCAACTAGTTGAAAGTATACACAGCTTAATTTATTGAAAGAAATAAAGTATACACAGCTTAGATGAACTAGACTTGAGAAATTAACAATGCCAACTAGTAATGGGTCCCTGCCCACTGTTACCTATTATTTATACATTTACTTAAAGAATGAAAGTTACAAGTATGTTCATCATAACAAAAAGTAAAAGACCAAACTGCCCTTAGCACTAAATTTCTAAATTACAATATCTCCCTCAAGTGTAGCACAGGTGTCAATCATGCTCATCTTGCTTAATGTAGTATCTAACATAGCCCATTTAACTCCCTTAGTCAATCTGCTAGTTGGTGGTTGATCTTTACATATGGAAGCACATTTCATTGGTATGGTTTTTTTCTCTAATCTGTTAACTTCAATACACAGTTGTCAAGGCATGCCTAGGCGACAAGGCACCCATGGAGGGTCACCTCACTTAATTGCCAAGGCATTTAGTATATGGTACTTTTATACCTTTATGTTCTTAATTTTTAGGGAGTTACCAAATACCAAACCCAATTGGGCCTAAAAAACTGAGACAAATGTTGCTATTACAGTCTGTAATAACTCCTCCAATTCCTGAGGCCCCAGGATTACCAAGACTGCAACTGTCATAATTGAGTTTCAATCTCTAACACTCTAAGCATCTCATCTATTGTAATGCCACTGAATTCATCACACATGAGGTCCCAATGCTCAATTTTAATGTAGATGAGACCAATCAGCTCTCCCACCTGCAACACTTTGTTTTCAAAAATTCTATTACACCCAAAGAGAACTAAGAAGTGGTTTTCATACCTGAGCAATATAATGACAAGTCATGAAAAAGACCAGGTGACCAATAAAAAACTTAACTTTTGGGGGAATAGGGCCAGACAAGAAAGCTTTATCTGGGAAAGGATGTATAACAGAGAAATTCAGAATCTGGAATCCAAATTCAATTAATGCACATGATTAGGAATCCAATAAATGCACAAGATCAGGAAATTTGGAATCTCTCACTCTCCTTCTCAACCCAAGATTCCAAGACAGGCCACTATTATCAAGGGAAACTTGCTCAGTGATAGGTTTATGTTTAAGGGAAGAAAGGTTGTAGATTCTGGGGAAAGAAAGGCAAAGAGGAGGGTCTCCCCACCAAAAATCTCCCCAAAACTTCACTGTGTACCTGAATTAGCATATTGAACAAATTGTGAGAAGGTAGGGAGTAAAGACCAAATAGCTTTCCAAGGGCTTTTAAGGGTAGAATTTATTGGCAGTCTCAAGGAATCTTTTAACCTAAAAGCTTAAGCTGTTAGGAGAAGTCCCTGAATGGGTTTTTATTCTCTAACATGCCGCCTCACACAAAAGCCCACTGGGCTTGAAACGTGAGCAAGCACAGGCCCACCCATACCTTGTGCTGAAATTTAATTAATTATAATGGTGGTGATGAGGATCGAACACTAGACCACTTGGTCAAACAAGCTTGGGTACCATCTCAAGGAACCATTCAATCTCAAAGCTTGTGTTGTTAGGTGAGGCCCCTGAATATTATTTTATTCTCTAACAGGTGGCCGTGGCCCAGAATCCCACCTATTAGAATCAGGCCCATATATGCTTTTGATCACCCATACCTTTTTATCCTTAATTCTCCCAATTCCTAGACCACCATCCTCTTTGCACCTACTCACATTCATCCAGCTTGTATGATGCTTTTTTTTTCATTCCTCGATTTCCGTAAGAAAACCCTAATAATTTTCTCAATCATTTTCAATACCTTAGAAGGCCCTGAAAGTGAAGGAAGTGTGTTAGGAGGTTTGAGAGGGTAGATTTGATGGGGGTGATCCTACCCACTTTTGAGATGTACTTATTCTTCTATTCTATGTCACTAACTTTTTAGTGAATCTCTCAATCCTAGAGAGAGATACGTCTTTTATTGCCCCCTAAAGGTAACCCCAAATACTTTATGGGCAAAGATTTTTCCGCACAACTCAAGAAATCAGCACACTGCTCCACTTCATTATGAAATAAATTAATCCCTACAAAGCTGCATTTTTCTTGATTAATTTTTAGTCCAGACATTGGCATGAATGCTTCTGATCACCTTTTGCCAATGTCTATCACCATCCATAGGGAACCTCCATAGCCATTTTCCTAACAAAGCCGAATTCTTCTTCCTCAAATCTTTCCCCAATCCTCTTAACTTTTCACTCTTGCTCTTTGTTTCCCAATTCACGAGGTGGTTCTAGATTTCAAATTTAGATGCTAAGGATTCATTTAGCTATTCTGTTGTAGGACTGTCCCCTTGTCACTGCGGTGTCACTCGCATATAACATGCCCATAAGTGTATAATGTGCATGATTCTGAGTATACCTAGGCTTCATGACAACTCAACTAAAATGATGAAACTAAACCCTTAGTGACTGACTGTTTCAACCCATATATTTTTCTAAATTTGCACACCTTGCCTTAATGTCTTGGAGATATAAAACCTGGAAGAGGCAACATATACACTTCATGTAGATGACAACTCAACTAAAACGATTAAACCAACTATTTATCGGGTTGCCTGGTTAGGCCGAATGGGTCAGGTGACCCAAAAGAGGATGGGTCGGGTTTTAGGGATGATAGCCCCAAACTTGGCGGAATCCTGAGGTCCTTTAGTAGCTCTGGCATTTTGAGTTTGATACAAAGGAAGACGGGAGATGCTGGAAGATTAAGAGATCGAGCCAAAGGCTTGTGGAACCCTTTGTCATTACAAGATGATACTTACAGGGGCCCAGAACAAGTGAACTCAGGGGACACCCTCTCAGGAACAGAAGTCGTGCTAAAGGCTAGTGGCGCTCGACGTACATCGGCTACCTCTGATCAGGGCTGTCCCTTGAAGATTTTATACCACCCAGAAGAAATATTGAAGAAAGTTCAAGCCTGCAGCACCGAAGAACAGAAAAGTAGGGTGGAAAATTGGTTCAAGAGAAGGAAGGGTGACAAGAGAGTTTCCAGGGCTTAGCAGACCAAATTTTAAAAAGAGTGGACTAACAGGAAGAAGATATTCGAATGTGGCCAGAGAAAAAAAAGGAGAAGAGTGGACTTGGGTGATAGCTAAGTACAAGAAAATGATAGGAAGAGGATCGTAGGTGGAAAAGGAAAGACTTCCAACGACTACCCATACTTTCCTGTGACTGGTGTTGTTGGGAATTTTCCTTAGGTTAGTAAGGAGCTTGATGGGATTCATGGTTTCTCCAAGCCTGAAGATGCAGTTGAATTGACCCTAGAGGCTAGGTATGAATTTGAAAAAACAGATTTGATGACACCAGAATTTCCTGTCTCTGCAGAATAAGAGAGGTGGGAAGGCGGGGAGGACACAGTTCGGAAAAGATGTTAGCGCTGATTTAGAGCTGGAGACTGAAGGTGAGGATACGGGAAAGGAAGAGTTTGGTTCTGAAGAATTACCTGAAGGACAGGGCGAGAAACTTGTAGAGGATAAACTACCCTACAAGGAGGTTAAGGTTGGAAGGGCGATTTGGGTAGAGGGAGCAATTTTCAGGAGGAACAGATTAACGAAAAGACCAATAAGAAGCCACGTAATTTAAGAAACCATAACATTGTACGTGCGACAGATTTTTTCAAGGCTAAAACTTGGCTTGGCAGGGGCAGGACCTACAAAGAAATACAAATGGTTGTACAAGAGGAAAAGAATCAGAGGTAATGGGACATCTGGTACAGTTCATAGGGAGGAAACAAAGCAAATTTAGTCTTTCGGTCCCCCTTCAGATGAAGGAACAGCAGGAAAGTGAGATGAGCAAGGTCGAGCCTGATTCTGGTGTGAACAGGTTGCCACAAAGTACTGATATTATTGATGGAGAGTCAGGTGATGTAATTCTCCAGAGATTAGTGGAGAGAGGGGTTGCGATCGGGAGAACAGAAGAAGAAAAACAAGGAGAAGGAGAAGCTTCAAAGACTGGGAACGGGAGTAGAGAGAGAGAGAAAGAGCAGAGCAGATTCAAAAGGACCAAGAAGTCAAGGAATTAATACAAAATGGGAAGGTGAATTTCAATAAATTGGTGGAGAGGGAGGTCAAGATAGGAAAGTCTCTCGAAAATAGCATTTAAGAAGTTTGAAAAAAAGAAAATAGAAGAGAAAAAGAAAAAGGAAGAATATTTAGAAAAAATCAAGGGGTGGGATGAGGAAGGGGGAGAAGAGGAGGGATTGGACGAGATTGAGTGATCTTGGGGTTGGTGGGAAGACAGGGAGATGGGGAGGAAGATGTGATTCCTTAGCTGGATTGCGAGGGGTATGAGAGAAGGAAGGAGGGAGGAGAATGGGTAGAGCGTTGAATATTTGATAGCAGGAATGGGCAATCTGATCAAGTCTCCAAAGCTGATTTGATTGAAATTTTCTGGAATTTCCTTGATTTATAGCCTTGTAATGCAGAATGCTTTTCATCTTAAAGATTTGAGAATGTATAATAGAGGTACAGAGGTGACTTGTAATTGGTTACAGAGAATAGAGGTGACTTGTAATTTGGTCAAGAGAGATGCAAATGTCTTTGCTGAGTTGCTAAACAAGGGGTGGGAAGGAACAGTTTATTTTGGACTGTGATGTAATTCATTCAGGGAGGGGTTAAGAGAGTTTATCCCTTCCCCTTTCGTTCTCTTCTATTGTACTTAATATCTTTTTAATTAATAATATTGCCTTTGTTATTGGTCAAAATAAATAAATACTTATTAAGTAAATAAGTAGTATTACTTTCACAAATGACGAAATTAATATAAATACTTATGATGATTTGCCACATTTTTAGAGGAAATCTAATGTTCTTAATAGAGAATTGCTTTCAATTATTATGCATGTTGAATGGTATATAAAGCTAGGGAACTAGCCAAAAGTTAGTTCCTTATATCATAAAATTCTTACCGCCCAGGCATCATCTAGGTGCTCGCCTAGGCAACTAAGGCGACTAGGCACCCCAGTGTCACCTAGAATCACCTAGACAGCCCTTGACAACTATGCAAGATACTTGACCTATATTCAAGATTTTGTAGTGCCACAAGGTAGAAGTGATCACTAGCTCAGCTTAGAAGCCCAGCCTGCAAATATATTTTATATATTTATATATTGCACATATACACTATATATGCATGCATATAAATTGCAACATATATATGTGCATATATTATACTGCATAATATTAAATATAATGTATTTAGAGACATAGGCCCAAAGTCCAACCCATGCTTGGGCTGCCTAGGCTGAGGCAGTAGCCCTTGTCATAGGTGCTAAGCCCTGTCTAGGCCT
Source organism: Nelumbo nucifera (assembly GCF_000365185.1). The sequence continues at coordinate 248,275 of NW_010729318.1, forward strand.
GGCCTATGATCACCCCTACTACAAGGTACCACAAACCCTAATGCAAGGTAAAGAACAAAGAGAAATAGGCCCACTCCAACCTCTTCACAAATTTCTCTGCTGTTGTCTTGACTTTTCGGAAGATTCTCTAGAAGTTCCTTCTATGAAATTCTGATCAGAGCTCTCTCCAGAAATCTCTGCCTAAACCAGGCAATTGATCCTTACTGATACACGACTTGTGAAGTGTGCATATAAAAATCAGCAAATAAAAACAGAAATTTATTGTTTAGATGGGGGTGGGGGAGTAGAATAAGAGGAGAGAAGAAAAGATGGAAGAAGAGAAACTGTCATGGGGGTTGTGGGAGTCCCCTTTTCTATTTGTGTAATGCTGTAAAAAGTGGAAATTCACAACATGCCCCCACTGCAGCATTAATATGCATATTGCTGCATCATAGTCATCTTAAATCAGATTATCATATGCACGTTAGCTCAAGCTAGAACCCTCATTCACGTGTCAGTCACTGTTATTTTCCGTGCAAAATATCTTTAGCATTTTTTTTCTTTTGCTGTGGTAAATATCCAAATGCTATGTACTTTGAGGCCTTGACCACGTGGTGATTTTCTACAAAATACTAGAGTGTACCATATTACTGTACATCCAGATGTATTTTCTTATTTTGTCTTAACTCTTTGTATGTGTGGTACCCAGAAGGGTAATATTATAATATCTTCTGATATTATTTATTATAGTGAATAACATTTCTCTTGGGTCGGTTGGCAGATTAGAGTGCCCTTTTCCAATTAGTGGTTTCTTCTCTTCCCTCTTTCATTTCCATTTACAGCTTTGAGCCTTTGACAAGACAAATCAACTTTAAACTCTCTCTATTAAGTATATCTTCTAGATTAGAATAGATCAGATTTGATGGTTGTGATTAAATCAGGATGTGTTTGTGCACTTGATGCAGGCTTTTATTTCATAACTCTTGGATTCCATTCTTTCATATAATAGAGTATATTTGAGGGATCTTGTAGAAAAAATTGTAAATTCTACCTAATGTGATGCAAATCAAATCAAGCAGTTCAATTCTCTCAAGATTTATAATGATGATATTAATGGTTCTAAATACTTTACAATGTGGATATAGTTGGAACAGTTGATACATAACTAAATGCTTAACTATTGGGAAGATTTTTGTTGTTTGAAAACATTTATGGAGTTCTGTACTGGAAAAACATTAAATAACATTTGTGGAGTTGATTGCTTGAGACCAAGGTTCAAAGTATCGATGCGATATGCCCCGTTTCGGGCATATCGTATTGTATCTTTTCGTCTCAATACCCCTATTTACAGGTGTTTTGGGACCCCCATTTATTTCAATAAAAAACACTTAAAATCATCTCCAGAAATCAAGTTTTGAAAAAAAGGCATTGAGCGGTGAGTTTTTAGTACTGATACTCCCCTGCCAATACACAGGGGCGTATCGATACTTTGAACCATGGTTGAGAACAATGATGTAGAAATTCATCTTTTTCTTTTTAATGTGTACCAATCCTACTTTTCTATTTTCATTTAATTCTGATCTCTTTTCTAATTATTTTGAGAAGCACATTGCATGACATTCCTTGCTTAGCAATTATTTCCTGGTCTTGTTAGAATAGATGGTATAAAAGAACAAATGGATCTTCTTTGTATTGGCACCAAATCTGCTGAGTTTTGAAGCTTAGATGGAGCGGTAATTGCATTCTAAAATAAGATTGATGCTTCTTTAATTAATTTATTGGGTTATGCAGGTGGGAATGATGCTTAGAGGCATGGGGTTTGACAATACAACTTCAGTTTATATTGCTGCTGGAAAAATCTATAAAGCGGAAAAATTTATGGCTCCACTTCGGCAGTTATTTCCACTCCTAGAGACAAAGGAGACACTAGCTTTGCCAGAGGAACTTGCTCCATTTAAGGTATCATATTGCCATGATATATTCTGTGGTTTCTGCATCAAAAATCTAGAATGTATCTTGTCTTATGTGATTCAAGCATTTTTGACTGATTACTTCTAGTTGAAGACTACCTTCCATTGTTTGCAGTGCATTGCATTTCTCTTCTTTTCATTTAGGTCTTCAATAATTTGAGCAGGGTCACATGGTTGTTCCATATTCCTTATGCAGGGTCATTCATCTAGGTTGGCTGCTCTTGATTATACCGTATGCCTTAACAGTGAAGTATTTGTCACAACTCAAGGTGGCAACTTTCCTCACTTTCTGATGGGGCACAGGCGCTACTTCTTTGGTGGACATGCAAAGACGATAAAACCCGATAAGAGGAAATTAGCATTACTATTTGACAGTCCAAATATCAGGTTAATCTTTATCACTTGCTTCTAAATTTCCTGAAAGTGATGGCCTTGCAGTGCAACTGTCTTATATCCAAGATATTGTTAAATGGTTGTGTTTGAGCCATGTCTTTTGGTTTCTATATGTTGATGCCTTTTGCAGTAAAGCTTGTGTTACTTCAAGTGGCATTTGGTTAAACTTTTACTTTTGGACTTTTTAAAGCCCAAAGTTCAATGCCGGATTTGAGCTTTTACTTTGGACTTTTGGCTTACAAGCCATTTTGTAGATTTTTCTTTCCAAGTAACTGTAAAAGCCCCCCTATATCTCACTGTTTCCTTTCCTTATGGATGGTATATCCAAGGTTCAAAAAATTGTTACATATTGGCCCGTATTGGCTGATACGCCCCTACAGGAGTTGTATCCGGTCAGGGCCTGGTTCAGAGGGTAGGCGGCACTTAAACTGACCCCTCTGAACTGGTATTGAAAAAAAAAAAAAATAAAACTTCAAAAAAGGGCCGATATGCCATAGCGGCGTATCGCCCTGTATCGATACTTTGAACCTTGGGTATATCAACAAGCTTCCAAGTCTAATTTTATAAAAGGGCATCCATACTTCCATTCAGGTACAAAGAGAAGGGCATCCATCTCTACTTGCACTTAGGGGTGAGCATTTCGTTTATTTGGTTAAAACCGAACCGAATAAACCGAATATTAAAAAACAAAATGAAAAAATGTGAACAAACCAAAGTAATTGTAAAAGGCACATACATACCAACAAGCTTTTTATTTTGAACTTTCAGCTTAGAAACCCATTTTGTAGATTTTGCTTCCCAAGTAATTGGAAAAGCCCACCTACATCCAACTGTTTCCTTACCTTTGGCATATCAACAAGCTTCCAAATCTAATCTATAACAGGGCATCCATCTCCAATTGCACTGAGTTCATTTAGCCAAGCACAGTTGAATGATTTCTATCTGTGAGGTATCAAAAATGATATCCTGGCCATCCTAGGCATAGGCTGGATATGATCCTGACCTTTGAGTTTTTTTCGTTTTATTATTATTTTTTTTAATTTTGGGCACATGGTGAGCTGCTCTCAGACTTTAACCTGCATGCTGATGCTTAGGCGAACCAATGATGAAGGAAAAATATACTTTTATCCTGCTTATTCATATCATTATCAATTTGTTATGTTCAAATATAAAATTGTACATATATTTGCGTTCCTACAACAATTTTTATCACTGTAACACTTCTTTTTTTCTATATCCTCTCTAATTGTGATCAGTCATATTTGGAAAGGGTATTGCATCTTGCTATTACCATATTATTAATCTCTAGTGTATTAGTGTTTACTTCCCCCGTTTTTTTGTTATTAATGTGAGTTATTGTACAATTTCAAGCATTTTATGAAAGAAAAAGTTATTGCAGGTGGGAGTATTTCAAGCGCCAGATGCAAGAAATGCTTCATCACAGCGATTTAAAGGGCATTGAAATGAAAAAACCTAGTAGCTCACTCTACACCTTCCCCATACCAGATTGCATGTGTAAACAAGTAGAACCAGGAAAATCAGATAGAAGCACGCCAATCATTATATAACTTGGAAAATATATACCCTGTTTTACTGATACATGTAAGTTATTCATCATTTGATTGGTTGTGAAATTATTATTTTTTCCCATGTAAGTTTTGGGAGGGTTGTCAAGGTCTTTAGTAGGTTCATTACCACTGTGACTATTGTAATTAGATAGTCCATTCTTTGTATATGACACGTTAACTTGACTCATTATGAATTATACAAATTCTTTCTAATGTTAACTTCACAAATTGCCTTCAATGTTGTGTCTGAAGTATCTCTGTTTTTCCACGTTGGCATCATTATGCAAGGTGAAGGCCTTAGTCCATCTGACTATTTTTCATCCCTGGAATTCTAGAAAAAACAAAATTTACTATATCAAGATCCTATTAATCCTTCAGTTCATTCACTGATGTTATTGTTGCGCAACGATCAGTTGGAGACATTTGAATTCTTCAGTGCCTTGAGTTTGTTTCAATGCAGGCTTTTTTATTACATTGCTCAGACAGTCAGGCCATACCCACCGTGGTGACTCCATTTTGTAAATTAATAATGCTAGTCCTTTAGTGTGAGTTCATTACCACAGTAATAATCTAGAAAGCAGTTGATGCTAGTATTTGAAAATCTGGTCTTGGTCTGTCATCCAAAGTGCAGTTGATAATCTTGTCTTGCCAGAATGAGGCTTTACCCACCTGGCTGAGCAAAGCCTCTCGTACTGTTGTGTAACGTGCTATTGTAACAAATCACTGCGAGATGGCTGATCCGCCCCTCAGAAAACAGCTTTGCATGTAAGAATCATAGTTCAAAATATCATTACACCTTTGTGTATTATTTTTTTAGTTTTGAACATACTATTATATATATATATATTATTTAAAAAAATGGATTTTCAATAACAGTTGTAAACAGGTGCATCGCGGACCAAAAGATACAATACGATATGCCCGAAAAACTTTAAACTTGGTAAGATTGTTAGGACAGGGTGGAACAAATTCAGGGATCCCTATTTCTTGCAAGGATGGAGGCTGGGAGTTTTAGTCCTGTCAGGGTATGGGGCAGGGATTGGGATCCCCATTGCCATTCCTCTGTACACTATTTTGTTCCTCCCATGTTAGCCATATTGGTTCATATTGCTGATACAAAACTGGGACTCTTGGTTCACTTGTGTTCTTGTTTTTTACTAGTAAGTGTGCATGTGCTTTGTACGTGGTAATTTTTTTATGATGATGGTGATGATGATGATAGTAAATAATATGTATTCAAATTTTTTTACATTTTTTTATATTTCTATTTATAAAAAATATTTTTATTTGTTACGCTTATTTTTGTTTAGTATGATGAATATACAATATTTGAGAGGTGCCTAAATGCTTTCTATAATTTTTGTTTGTATTTTTATTCTTTTGTTTTTTCATCTTTTTTATTTTTATTGGTATTTAATTATGATGTAAGGGTTCACCCATTTGACACAAAAAGTATGAATTGTTGACTCGCCACTCAAAAAGTTTGTATTGATATTTAATTATGATGTAAGGATCCGCCCATTTGTGTTTTCTACTTTTTGTGTTGGCTTTAATTTTGTATTTTATTTCTATGATCAATAAAAACAATTATTCTTTATTACATTTATTTTTATTTAGTATGATTAATTAATATAGGATTCAATAAAAGAGAGTTAATACCCTAAATATAAGAATTAATGAAAGGGAATTAAATGATGAGAAATATAATAGTTCAAATTACATTTTGTGCCCTCACAATTAGAGAGAGACCAAATTCACAAATATGTATTCTAGTCAAGAATAAGATTCAATGAATGTGTTAATTCCTTAATTATAAAACTCAATGAGAGGAATTTGAATAAAGAGAAAAGTGATTGTTCAAATTATATTTTTGAGTAATAAAAAATTGGGATATTTTAATTAAACAAAATTTCCATTCCACACTTTTAATAGTAGTAGATTTTTAATCCTATTCATACCATTAATTTCCACTAATTACAACTATTAACTCTCCTACGTTAATTCCTATTTTCTCTTATTAACTCCCAAAGTTTATTTCCTATCAATTATTGACCATTAACTTTTATGTTACAAAATGCTAGAAACAAAAAGATTCCAAGATTAAGTGAAAATATTATTTGTCTTAATTATGTGAGTTATAGGTTTTAGCATACATTTTCTTCCTTTGATTTATGTTTATCAACAAAGCTAACAAAGAATTACTTATTAAAATTTATATCAGTATTAATAATAATTATATTGGTATGAACTAAGTTATACATGCCACTTACCACATGCCGGATGTTTTGGTACTTCATACTTCACACAAGTTATTAAAGCATGTGTGTTATATATTTATATACTTTATTTAGTCATACTTCACACAAGTTATTAATGTATTTTTATATTTATTTGAGTTTCCTTAACGTAGTCATATCCAAAGCATGACCGTCTTTTAAAATTGCCTTCCCAACAGTCTGTGTGACATTAGATTAAGATTTTAATATCTTAATCAAACCATCAGATTTGTTCTCATTAAAATGTACCTTAATGTCCAGGTTTCTTATTCTGTTTAATCAAATTGATTATCGTTTAGATTGATAGTCTAAATCCCATAGCTTAGAAGTTAGGAAGCTGCATCATTAAAAAAAAACACACACACACACATTCTGCAATACTAAGCTAGGTCTACTAGGCAGTCTGGATTCCCAGGGTCAAACCATCTTATATACAAGTTAATTGGTCTCCGTTCTAATTTGGTTAGCTAGGCCTAATAAGCAGTTTGGATTCCCAGGGTGAAACCAACTCAAATAAGTAATTGGTCTGTGTTCTAATTAGGTTTTGCAAGTGATGATTTGTTAGTCAGACAAACATCTCAGCTCGAGAACAAGGCAGCAAAACCCATCCGACATGATTAAGAAAGAAGTTGCACATAAATATGATAGTTTCTTGTAAAGATTGGGAATTGGCCAATTGTTGAATTTGAATATAATCCATTTGATGCACCTTGGTTTCCCAACTTTCCATGTGCATTATGCATAGCACGACCACCACGACCAATTCAAGGGCAACCCTGTATGACAAGCATAACGTGTAAACCAACTAGAAAGAGACCTAATTGGTTTGTAAATTATCACTTGTACAAAAATCTGGAACTTGACACCAAAATTGGTCCACAATGGCACCTTTTTCTAAGCTGTTTTTCTCCCTAATTGAACCAACACAAACCAACAAGTAGCACAAGAACCACCCACGCAATTTTATTATCATTAAAATTTACAACACAAAGAATCATCACATTTGTATAAAGCAAACTGACATCTGCTCAATCATAAAATCTGATCACTACCCTACAGGTATGGAGTCATAGCCTCAAGTCTCTAAAAGAGATGGGGCTTTAGCCTAATCTCACATATGCTGCATTAGCTATCCAATTACCTTTGCTTTTTAGGCCTAGTCATTCAATTACCTTGGAGCCTTGAACACAAAATGAGACCCCATTTGCATGCATGTAAACTGAATGAAAACAAATGATTTCTCAAAAATTGCTATCTTTCAATATTGAAACTTTGGTTGCATGAATGGCTGTGGTAAATGATTTGCAAAACGTGACGTGAGTACCAATTGTAGGTAAGTGGTATTTCTAATTTTCTGAATAGAGAATGGTCATCTGTATTTGAATCCTCCAACCGAATATTTCACGATCATATAGATTTTCTGAAACACCGCAAAATTTAGGAACATGATTTGTTTCCATTCATTAAACATGTAAAAAACGTAGCTGTCATAGCCTAACTCTGTTGGTGAGTTTAAAACAAGTTGTAACTTACCTAATAACCAATTGACTATAACGGAATATGAGAATGCCATTGTCTCTACCATAAAATGTATAGCCTCGTTCCATATGTATTTTATAACATAAAAAATAAAAATAACGAATTAGACAAGAAAACCATGAATTTATTGGAAGGTAGATCGACCATAACCTAGTTTGCGGTCATATCAACTCCAGATGAACAGTTCAACAATTAATCTCATTAAAGTTCAAGACAACCCTTTTAGGAGCCCATATGATATGTATGGGTGATTGAACTTAAAATGCTGAATTTCTTTGGCCTTAGTACCTATGTTCCAACTTCTCCTTCTCCTGGTAGTGCTGCACATACCTGCACCCAACCAAGTATAATCAGATCTCTGAAATCTTTTGGGTGCATTAATTACATCAAGGTATATGGGAGAAAAACCAACATGGCCTTATACAAACTTCTCCCGGATCAATGAATCGAAATAGATGTATGAATTAATATTTTGTAAAACAGAAACATATACAAGGAGATCTTACATGCATATAACTAATCAAAGGACAATTTCATTTAGTCCTTGCACACTTAACGCTGGCATTTTAAGTACACATGTTAACCTTGAAGATGCCGATGCCAGGGAATAACTCCAACCTACTCAATATGCAATGGTATCTGTCCTCTTTAAGTAGGTCATAAACGTGCACAAAATGCCTTCAAAGAATAATAAGATGACAAGCATAAACTGAATAACATGAGTTGGTTCTCCATGTAATTTTTAATATTTGCTATTGTGCGACCATGCTTCTACTTTATCATTATTACTTTTTTCTTGACAAGTAATGGAAATTTATTAAGGATAAACAGAGGAAGGCACCACAGAAAGCAACAGCCCCAATAAGAATAGAAGACTATATTCCCCCAATCATTACAGAAGTGAGAAAAAGAATGATCAATCATAAAAAGGGAAGACCATGGAGTTCTTTCAGAATTGATGCCCAAGAGAAGACAGTTTTCAATTTTGGCAATCTGAGAGCTTTCATTGCTTCCCTTAAAAAATAATGTAGCTCCTCTCTTTCTAAATTTGCAAACAGATAGCAAACAGGGTTAAATTCCACAGGATTCTCCATTTCTCTTTGAAGCACCTTGTTGGCCAGGAGTTGATTAAACTAACCAGGTAATTTGGATGAGTTACTCTTGTCCAAATAAATTGATGAAATGCCATCAAATAGAAAAGGGAAACTTGCAGTGCATGATTGGGTGCTAGCAAGATTCCAAGGAAGAGGAGCAAGAGCAAACAAAAATTTCTCAAATCCATACTTTTGGCAATTAAGTTGTCAATGGTTAGAAATTTGTTCAAACAGCCAACTGACATCAAAAAGATTCCTGACCAAATAGAAGAGGGATACTTGCAGTGCATGATTGGGTGGTGGCAAGATTCCAAGGAAGAGGAGCAGAACACACAAACATTTCTCAAATCCATACTTTTGGCAATTAAGTTGTCAATGGTAAGAATTTAGTTCGAACAGCCAATCAAAATCAAAAAGATTCCTGACCATTAATGTAAAAGTACACTGTACAATTGATGCAAATACATAGCAGCACATGTCCATCATTTCTCCCTTTATGAAATATGCAACCTCTAGTTAATTGGGCTGCAAATGGTATCCATTCTTCGGAATTTGAACTCCAAGTCAACCTGGTTAAGGTGATGCAAATTTGACTAGATCGAATAGGATCCAGATAGGGGTGATCAACCATAGCCCAGTCCAGAAATTTCAAGGCCATTGCCTTTAGGCCTGTCCTGCAAATATATAATATATAGATGTATTTAGTATTTTATATTATATTATATATAAATTGTGGATTGTGACAAGTCTCCTGTAGGTTGCAGCTCACTGGATCCTAATAGTTTGGAGTAGCATTGGATATGATGAGCTTCGGCAATTTCCTTGGTGTCTTTTGCAGATTGGATCAATACGGATCCAGCTAGTGGTTACCATTTGTAGCCCAGCCCAGCCCAGCCTAGAAAAAGCAAGTGCAAAAGTGGTTTAAAATGCCAAGAGAAGTGCTCTAACCCAGTTCCCTTTGCTCGCCTTTTGATTTTAATTCTAGTTCAGACTTGAACAATGCTTTTTCTAGTTGCTCTTTCAATAGTCTGGGTTAGCTCCTAGGTTGCAGAAAATCCAAAAATATCTCTGATTTCTATTACTTGGTAGCATCTAAGACCTTTTCCAAGGGATCTCTTAGCACAAGGAGGGGTAGATGAGGAGAGGCAGTGGAAGGGTGAGTCGTGATTACCCTATCCAGTTTTTGGCTTGTTTCTTTCACTTTAGACCTCTGCTGTTCGGTTTTAGGAGTGTTTTGTTCGGGTATATTTGGTCAGTTTTCTGGGCCTAGATTGGTGTTCCAGTGGGAATAGATCTAGGTTTTTTTGGATGTTTTTGGTTGTTTAGGTTAGTTTTTTTTGTTCTTTAATAAAATTTACTTTAACTTTTTCAAAAATATCATATGATCTATAACAATTAACAAGGGATAGAGGAAGTCAAGCAACTTCTACAACACTAATTTCAAACCAAGGATTTGGGCGCACTATATATACATACACACACAACTGAAGAGACTAGGTTCTTGGGTGTCAAACAATTCCCAATGGATCCCAACACCAAGTTGAGTGTTAATCAAGGTGAGCTCTATGATGACCTCAAAAGGTATAGAAGACTTGTTGGCATGTTAAATTATTTGACAATCACCAGACCAGATATCTCATTCGTAATTAGTGTTTCCAGTTAATTTACATAGAGCCTTCAAGTTTCATAATAAGAGGTGGTAATCAAGATAATTTGGTACTTGAAGGGTAATCTATGCCATTGTTTATTGCGCAAGGCAATGATGATTTGGATGTGGAGGGCTATACAAATGCAATAGGGCTGGCTCTTTTGGTGACAGAAGATCTACCACTGGATATTGTAGTATTGTACTTGTACCTTCGTAGAAGGAAACCTTATTATGTGGAAAAGCAAGAAGCAGCGCAAAACCTAAATAAAGGTTAATGGCATGCATTACATCTCATCTAGTCTAGCTACAAAATCTTAAAGAAATTGGTATCTTGTCCAGCTCCTATGCTTCAAACCTAACCTTTCACAAAAGAAAAAAACTTATAAAAGTAGACTGCCACTTTGTGAGGAAGAAACTACTAGATGGAGTTGGTTCTAATATCTTTTTACAGTCTGAAAGTCAGTGGGTAGATCTTTTCACTAAAAGTCTAAACCAGGTACAAGTGAATCATATATTTAAAAGAAAACGGAGCTCTATGAAACTGGACATCTAGATTTGTAAATACTGAGTGAACATTTGATGGAGGGAGGGAATCATTAACCACATTTTTTAAATAAAACGTCACAGACTAGCTTCTTGAAAACTGCACTGGGATCAAATCCTGCTGGAGTTTCACTAGGATCATATTCTAACAACAAACACATAAATTGTAAAATGAATGTTTTATCTACTAAGCTAGTTGCAAATGAATGCTCTTACTTACCAATCAAAAAATGAATGTCCTTAATTGTACCAAATGCCAAGAAGTTTCTATCAAACAGTTATACAGGCTGAAATGATGGTGGCTCAGTTGGTAGGATCTCTGACTCGGTGTGGCAGATAGGGCTGTTCAATAACAAGACCCAAACTGACCAACCTGGTCCGATCCAACCTGAGTTGGCCGGTTTTTCTTCAGCACCGGTCGGTTTCGGGTTACAAAAAAACATAAACCGATGGTTCGGTTCGATTTCGGTTTTCACACATGAAAACCGAAACCAAACCGACCCAAACCTACTTAGATATATATTATATATAAAATTTCTGATATATAAAATATCAGTTTTAATCCATCAAATCATTTTTAATTTCCAAGCATCCAGCCTTTGCTTTCTTAGACTTGAATCCTTTACCATTCACACCAAGAGAATCAATCACCAAACCGACCCAAACCGATTCAAACCGTCCAGGTCAGTTTCGGTTGGAAAAACACCAGTAAACCGACCCAACCTGACCCGTGAACAGCCCTAGTGGCAGAGACCTAGGATCAAATCTTGCTGCTACCATGGTTGGGAGCTTTAAGGGGATGGGGGATGGCTGTCCCTCGTTGTGTAGCCCGATTAAGCCAAAAAAAAAAGAAAGAAAAGAACTTATGTATTTGGTGCATATAAATCAAATCTAGGTGCTGATTGCAGCCTCCCATTCAAGGTTCAAAATATCAATATGTATGCCGTATCAGCCGCTACGTATTGTATCGGTGGCCTCCCGATACACCCCTACAGTGGGTTTTCAGGGTCTGACCTGGTTCAGGGGGTACATGGGCCTTAAACTGATCCCTCTGAACCAGTTTAAAAAAAAAAAAAAACTAAAAAAAAATAAAAGTGAACATCAATACAGGCCAAATATGCCCCAACCAGCAGGCATATTGTCCTGTATCGATATTTTGAACCTTGCTCCCACTCATTATAATCAAACCACCACCACCCCACCCCTCCGCTAATGCACTATATAGATAATGCTGTACAGGATGTCTACTTACAACATTTTTTTCCTGATCTCCTGATCAATAACCATCAATTTTATTAGGCAGGGATATACAATCATTGACAGACCTCTCTCTCTTTTTCTTTTCATTTCCCTTTTACAGTTGTGCCCAAAACATTTGATCTCTCCCCGTCATTTGCTTTGTTAAAGCATCAGGCATGCTATTAACTGACCTTTGCACCCATTGAGATCTTACTTCCATCTCCCTAGTTAGCCACTTAAACTTCCTGAATTAATTTCAGAAAGACCATGGACCATCATCATCACATCATTCTTTAGCCATGCTACCACGAGTTTTGAATACCTTCATAATCAACTTTCTTATATTCATCATCTTAACCATTTTCACCCCTTCCATAACTGCCATAATTTCAGCCCTTAACAAGTCTCCTATGCCAATTGGTCCTGAGATTATTGCCACAAAAATGGCTCTCCTCATTTCTAAATATTCCACCTATTACAGAATACCCTGGATTCCCCATTTTTTTTTTTATTTTGACCGTCTCCTGGTTTCCTCATGTTTCTCCGATCAAAATTCAATTAACAAAATCTTTTTTCTGGTGCTGTCCAATCCCTATGCATCTTATCCATTTTTAAGATTGATATTTCTATTCTTTCCATTTTCTCTTGATGTCTTCTGTGGCAGAAGGGAAAAGATTTCCATTTTTAGGCAACAGACCACACTTGCTTATGATACAAGAACTTTGCTTCTTTCCTTTTCGTGGAATATCCTTGCATTTATTTCTTCCCAGCTGGTCTTTGGGAGCACTTATTTAAGTGCTGGGACTACACAAAAAGCCCATTTAAGTGATTAAACACATTTGGCAAATAAGTGCTTACTTTTTAAATAAGTTACTTAAAAAAAATAAGACTTGAGTGGCTTCTTTAAGTACTTTTTTGAATTTACTAGGACAAGAGTGTCCCCAATACTTTGCTTAGTTCCAAAATTGCCTGTCTTCTCAAAACAATAGAAACCCTATTGTTTCTCTCCCAAATCACCTCCATACTTGCAGGCAGTGGCAACTGGGTGGTTTCTCCCCCATACAGGTTCGATCTCACCCATCTTCTTGCCTTTTTTTATTTTTTTTCATTTTTCCATATTTCTCATGTCACTCATATCAGATCTCCCATTTTTTGGATTGCTTACAGCTTTGGCAACCAGGGCGATTTCACCCTATTGTTTTCATCCAAGTGTGTCAATATAATATCCAAAATATCCAACATATGGCTATGTTAAGTTAGGGATATAATTGTCATTTTCACAAAAATAAGTACTTATAGGATAAGAAGCTCACCAAACACTTCAGCACAAATAAGTACTTATATGAATATAAGCAGTTTGAAAAAGACCTCCCAAGCACTAATAAGTATTTATTTGAGTTGACCAACCACTTATTTCCCAAACATAGCTTAAATAGATACAGCTCTAATGCAACTCCACATAATTTTCTCCATTTTCTTTGGCCACAAAAAGTTCAGGGAGCAAAAAGATTTGGTACACAAGATGGCAACATCCACTTGCAATCAAACAGAGAGAAAAACCAATCCCAAATATATAAACAAATGGATAGAAGATTAGTAAGTGATAGCAGGTTTCACCATTAGCTTTGCAAATGACCCACCAAGAGGGGGATAAGCATGATAGAAGCCTCCTTTCTAGAAGCAAATAACAGGTGTTAAATCTTTTCATGATAAACCTTCCATCTAAAAGCTCCAATCTTAGGGGGAATAGATCTACAAAAAACTATCCCATTAGCCAAAACTAAAAATGACACATTTGAATGCATCCCAAAATCCATTTGCACTGTTTCTCCCCAAAACCACACTTTCTCTAAAAACATTTTTTTACAGTACAAAAACAAGTAGAACATAATCATATATCATACAAAGATCAAAATACCTTCCATAACTAAAGACTAGGCAACTTAATTCTCTGTCTTATGTCTTAAATCTCCAGACACATACAGATACAGCTTTTTCTTATACATTTATAGATATGGGTTTTAGAGAGGAGTGGAAAAACAGCACACGAATTGCTGATCCCATGTAGGTAGAATACGGAAAATGGTAATGGAAAGAATTGTACTGACAACCAGTGAGAGGTCTTACCTGAAAAAGAATCAACTGAAATTTACACATTGTAATATGAAGTCCCAAATGTAAAACGAGAGATGAATACTTGATCCCCTAAAAATTGTTGAGAATAACACATCTAGATTCGTAAATCATTGAGTTGAAATTTCACAGTTTGAATTTATTCTGTTCCTTTCTTCTTTATGGACGTTCACATACACGCTCCCAATACCATATCTTCTTTTTCTTTTCCCATGTGTTTCTATCAAAATCCATCAAAATGAAAGCCTTTCTTATATCCTTATAGGGAAAGTAATAGATATGAGCTAAAAGTAATCCCGAGAAACTTGATATTAGATTATAATTTATTAATTTCTTTGTTATCTGGAGAAGGAGGCACGTGTAATCCCAGTATGCATAGAGCATTTTGTAGATTAGCCCACAAAGCAGATCATATCAACAAAAACATATGGGTGGAAGTTGAACTTGACTGGATTGTCAGGACCCACCCCCCACATACAATTTTTCCTCTAATGAAGTAAGCAACAGCGTCACCCAATCCTCCTCAGACAGTAGTACTCTTAAACACAAGCACAGAAAAGCAAAATTGAATAAAATTTGAGATGCATAAATATCCAAAAAACAAGGGACCAAACAACAGATAGACCCAAAGGTGGAACTATATAAATTTAACTGTATATGCCTTATCTACAAAAACTCTCCCAGTTTCAACAACAATGAAATGAAGTGAGCAGATCCAAACAACTAAGTGATTAACATAAACAAAAAGCATAATAACCACTTTAGGAACGAACACCAACCCAGTAAAACCAAAGAAATTCAAAGAATTACAAAAATCCAATTCCTAATAGAACGTTTTATTAAAAGGTACAAGAACCCTAATTTGATTCTCGGTATTCAACAAAATCTCAACGAAACAGATCCAAACGACTAACAGAAACATAAGACATAATAACCACCTTCTGAAGGAACACCTACCATGTAAAACCAAAAAAAGAATCCTTTTGAACGCTTAATGTTGTCAATCAAATGTATATATATAGTTATCAATAAGCACAAGAACCCTAGTTTAATTCTGGGTATCCACAGAATCCAATTTGAGAGAGAAAAAGAAAGAACAAAGGGAGTAAAAGATACGAACGTGTATGTGCCGACGAGAGGAGTAAGCAAGAGAACGGCGCTGATCCAGTTTTCAGAGATCTTCTTGTGAATCTTGTCGGGTAAATCCTTCCAAAGCCCAGGCATCACCTTCTGCTGGAAGGGGGAAAGTGAGTACACAACCGCCTTCATGCGCACCGGAGTCTTCCCCATCGTCGGCTTGCGAGCGTGCGAATTGGTCTCTCTCCGGTCTCCGCCGTAACCCAAACCACCCTTGTCTCTCTCTCTTTCTTCCCTAAGGGCTATAAAAGCCTAAAACAATGTAGCTACTTCTCCGTGGTTTCGGACCACATTAAAAAACGCCATTTTGTTGAACCAACCCGGTGGCCTGAAACCGGAAGGATCCAGAACTCTGGGTTTGGTTTGACCGGCCTACTATGATCTTGGGACTTGGGAAGTGGTCAATGGATTGGGTCTGATCCGGATCAGGGTGGATCCAATATTATCCTAATGAATAAATGTACAGATTAGGGGTGGAAACGTATCCAGATTTTCAGAGCTATTCGAGCTTGAGCCAAGTGAAACTCGGCCTGTGAGGCTCACGAGTTTAATTGAGCCTAATATATATATACACACACATACATGCATATATATAATAAATACTTTTTTATTATTATGTATAATAATATTTTTATTTTTTATACATAATAATAAACAATTGTTATAATTCTTATTTTTTTTTATATTTATATGTATAATAAAAGATTATAGATATAGTATTTTTATTTTTATATATATGATAATAAATAATTTTATAATTCTTAATTTTTTGTATGTAAAATAAAAAAAAAAATTTATTTTTATAGCAAGGTTGGCTCACAATTGGGCTTGAGTCGAGCCGAGCTCGAACGTATGAGCTTCTGAGCTGAGTCAAATTCGATCTCAAGTCTCTAGCTTGAATCTCAAATAGCCAGATATTCGGCTCGGCTCAACTCAAATCCATCCCTAGTGTAGAACCAGTACTGAACCATGGCTAAACTATACTTTTTACTTGGAATTTGACAATGAATCTAATTATTTGTTAAATTGACACATTTAGACTTTATAATATGATAATAATATACCATGAGAATAATAGATATTTTTATGGCAAGAGAGAAAAATAGGAATGGTTTTATCAAAAAGAAAAAAAAAAGACAAAAATAAATATTATACTTATTGTATAGTCTGGATTAGGTAGACACTCTGGTGGAGTCTAAAGAGTTGCATTAATGAGAGAATAACTCCCACACAATGACACAATCAAATCAACTCAGCTTGCCATTTGCAAGACTATCAGCAAAATAGTTGGTTGACCTTGGAATCCATCTGAAAAGAATGTTCATTGTGGAAGCCAAAGCCTTGTACCCTCATGAGCTGTTGAACGATGAGAGTAACATCCCTCGTGAGCTGTTGGAGGAACACCAAATGACCATCTCAACTACTGGCTTCCCCAGTAGTTCCCTAGGTCTTGTGGCTTTGTCTCTTTCAGATAAAAATGTATATGGTGCCTCAGGAACAATGCCTTTATGGCCCATGATATGAATACTTCAGTCTTCCAGGATTCAAGATACAAACTGCCTCTGTTGGGGTAGGCCCAAGTCAAAAAGATTCTACCTATTCAATCGGCAAACTTTATTTTCCCCCACAAAAAAAAGTATTGAACATTCAGAAGTAGACAGAACATTTGATGGTCAGAGCCAATATGAATCATGTGACCAAGAGGCAACCCATCATTCAATTCTTTGGTGTAATATGTGAATCACATACATCAAAGCAGCCATTGCTATCAGATTGTTCTTACCAGTAGTAGAACAAGTTTACATAAATGTGTATAACAACACCCACCTACCTCATCTTTGATGCCACCAACTGGTAATACCAGACCCTGTAGTGTCATCTCTCCTATCATTGTTGTGTCTGCTCTTACTCTTTTTTGACTGAAGAGTGACACCAGTGATGTTACTGAGATCACACCAGCTGAGGGTCCATTCTTTGGTGCAGCCCCAGCAAGAAAATGTATATGAATATCTGGTTTGGTCCCTCCATCAAATTGATTTCCCCAGCATCTGCCAACTTAAGATTTGCTGCCCTTGCTCTTACCTATTAATAAAAAAAAATAAAATGCAAAGGATAAAAGCTGAACCAGCTCTTTTGTCCCCTTGCTCTCACCTATCAAGCATGAGGTGGGATGATCATAAGCTGAAGTTTTCATGCCTTTGCTAAGGGGGTATTAATAACAACTTTATGTAGATGCTTGATGGTTAATGGGTACATTTGGTATTATATATATATAAGTTATGCATGCCCATCTAACTACATGGTCATGATATATGTATGATACATGTGTGAATTGACATTTGATGGCATTTAGGCAGACATGAATACATGTGATCACACCATCTAGAAGCTGAAAATTTTACTTCAGTTAGGAAGTCAAGAAAATTAGATCAGTTAAAAAGATTTACTTTCCTGAAGATATCAAAGAAATTTTAGAGAAATAATTAAAAGACACACTGAAGAGGGATAAGAAGTTGATCCCATATGGTCAGACAATGCTTGGCTGAATTACTGAGTTGATTTCAAAAGGAACAGGGATTCCCCATGGTTTCCCAGGGGCCCATGATCGACTCTGTGCATGGGCAAGTGCCCTGTTTGGGGCCCAACCTGTACAACCTGATGTTACCATGTAGTAAGTTCCATCATACTTGAATATGGTAGGGGCTTCTCTATGTTTTCACACCAGAATCCTTCTCATTATATGGGTGACATCAAGATAATCATCAGTGAGGGGCCCAATGTGAAGTTCACTGTTATCGTCATGTCCCTGCTATCAAAACCATGGGGCTGCATGTTGTAAAGGTACTCAAAAGGGCCTATTGGAGAATTGCTAACAGTTACACCCACAGATGCTTTGGTATAGTTGACATCATCAATATGCATCCACATTACATACTTTCCTGTCTTTTCATTGTACATCACCTATGGCCTTAAATTGAGCAATTTGCATGCCTCCATTGTCACAATTAGTCAACACATCAATCTAAAGAGTTGACTACTTTTCATAGCCAAGTCAAATTTTCTTGATAGAGAAACGATACACTTAGAAACCTTGGCACATTTTGCCTAGAGGTTTGAAAACCTTTACTTTAGATTTCAAAGATTTTTTCCTAATTTTTATAACATGATTAAGCTCAAGAAAGATAAGAAACCAAACCTAAAAGGATTATAGTTTCTAAGGATTATTGAGTTTAGTATTGTTGAGCATCTATGAGGTGCATCATATAATTTATTTACTTCAAAATTCTAAAAAATATAAAAACAAATAAATACAACTTGATGTATAAAACTTGACTCTTTGGTGAGTTGTTGTAACATATCAATCTTTAGCAACTCCAAAGCCTTTAAGTTTTTGAACAACCTTGATGCTTGATTTCTTGGAGCTTCCTTAGCTAGAGAAATGATGATGTAGTATAGATTCACATTGAAGCATGAGAGCAACTACTTAGCAAAGCTTCCACTTGATCATATATATCACTTTTGGATCTTCGTCCTTGTTACTTTCAATGTGTTTGTTATTATAAAAAAAACATAGGGTCAATAGATACAACTTATTGAATAACTTAGTCAAATTGGTTCATCTAATTATCATTTTTTACTTTTTAGTGCTTTAATCACTTATGAAGTATTTCCAATTAATAAATCCCTTGATGACGACAAAGAATTATAAGTTGTTAAGCTCAAAGAAGACTATTATAAATCTTTGTTTTCTTTTGTTATTGGTTGATACCTTTATTTTTCTAAAAATTTAAAGAATAACTAAGGGTGAAATATCTTTTAAATTATCTATTAAACTTAACAACTAATGCATTTGATAGGGGTGGTCTTAGGTCATTTTGAAAAGAAAGGGGTAGTTTTAGTATTTACAAGAAACATTAAGGGAGGTTTAAGACTTTACCCATTATTATAATCATCAATAAGAATCAAGGATGACATTTCAACATATTGGTGTTTACTTGCATAGGCTTGTATTCTCCCATGGACAACAGTATATTATTATATACCATACAACCTTTTCATTTGGATTAAATATTTTAATTTAAAATAAAGATGGTCAACTCAACGTTTTCACTTAAAACATTGTTTACCATGTGATATTTTAAGATATCTTGCAATAATAGGTATTTTTCTTCATAAACTCAAAAAACCTTCTTTTTAATCCATTTCATTATGTCCATAATGCACTATCAACTAATAAGAAAATTACTGTCTCTTTTAATGATCTTTAGTTGTATATTCCTTCAAAACATAGAATAGTACTATCATTGCCTACAATTGAGCTAGTGGAAGAGTTAAAAGAAATTTACATTGACATTAGTTAATCATCAATAATAGAGGCAATCACAAGTACCAATGGTCTAGACTGGAATGAAGCACTTGCAAACATATTCTCTAATAACAATCCGAATACTACTTTGAAGTTTAAAGATATTCTAATGAAGAGTAAACAGAAGAAGGGGCACTTCAACCAATCATATCAACTTGGATTTACAATGATAAAAGAAATTCTTAACTATGGATATATGCCAATGTTGCTAAATTTGTTAATTAAATTCAACTTCAAGGTCATTAAATAACATAGCCCATGCAATATCATTGTATTAGTAATATCATTGTATTAGTGAAAAAGTTTAGAGACTTATGAAGAAGATTTTTTGATGGTCATTGCAACACATGATGTTGAATAGTTACATCCTTCAAAATGAACAAAAATGCAATGTCTTAAAGAAATGTTTTGCTACATAGTTGTATTTATTGGTCTCATGTGTTTTCATGATAAAAAAAACTTAATAAGAGTAATTAAGTTTGTGATTGTATCCACTGAGCTAAGAAATGTTGAGCAAATTGCTATACATGGATAAAATGATTGGGCAGTTATCAATCATCATGAATCAACTTACAACCCTCCAACAAAGAAGATATTTGCTATGAAGAATTAAAAGAAGAAAGAATCAAAGTTCAAGTGGTCTACATTGCTCTACACTATCTTATGTGTTAGAACTTGATGTAAATCATGTACATTAGATGCACTATATGAGCTTAAATTTGACCAATCTTGTTTAACCTAACTTAGAGACCAATATAATTGCTAGTATTATGCCTGGTTCTTAAGTGTTCCTAGACTCAAAAAGTAATCAATCTATTTTAGAAGCCTATGGAAATAACTTCTGGACCTTTCTAATATAAATATCTAAGTTTTTATGGTTATGAAGAGTGAGTAGTCGACTACTCATTATCTATAGTCATCTACCCATGACAACTAAGGCCAATGTTTGTGAAGAAATAGTTTAGTAGTCAACTATAGCAAATGGTGAATTGACTAACCATGACAGTTGAGACTAAGGTATAAGATACTAGTCAACCATTAGAAGGGATTAGTTGACTACTGGAGAAAAAAAGACTCCCTCTTATTATTGGTAGTCAACTACTAGTATTAATTGACTATTTCAAAAAAAAAAAAAAAAAAGATTGTTTAAAGGCATAATGGCTATTTCCTCTTATGGTATGTCTTTTGTCTTGTTGGGAACTTAATCTAAACATTTTCTAGTATGGATTAATCCTTTACAATGACTCTCTAAGAATAAAATAACCTCAACCACTATAAATTAGTGATTTTGTCTTGAAAAAGAACAAGAACTTGATTAGTATTCATATATTGTCATAATAGAGCATTATTGTGAGCAAGTGTTATTTTGTGAATAAGAAATTTTTGTGCTAAATTAGTTATAATGATAAAACTGAGTAGCCTTCTTGGCTTTCTTTTTTCTCATTGAGATTTGTAAATCTCTTCAAGAGTTGAGCCTATATTTGTTTGTGCATTCTCTTGCTCTGAAATATCTTATTTTGTATCTATTATTATCTGCCTATTGAGAGGCATATTTTTTTATTTTGAGCATATACTCTAATATCTCTTTGTACTTGAGGTGTTCAAAAGTAGAACACCATTATAAGTATGGTTGGCACCCATAAGTCAACTGTTTAGGTTTTGTTGACACCTAGAAGTTCAATTGGTAAAGGTCTTGTAGGCACTTGGAAACCTTATTGGTTGTAAGGTTTTATTGGCATCCAAAAACATAGTTTTCTTAGTGGAATTCTTATGAGGTTGCGTGAGGAGAGGCCAAAGGCCTAGGTTTGGCCAAACTTCTATAAAAATATTTGTGTACTTTACTTTCTTGAATTTTTCACTTTATTTATTTATTTGCTTTACTTTCCATTGCATTTGCATAAGTACACATACACAACCTTCCATTGTACTATTCTTTCATTTATCATCTTAGAAGGCTTTACTTTGTGGGAAAATTTCTTACTACCTAATTCACCCCCTCTTGGGTTAGGTTAATTAGGCAACGAATGATATTAATTAGAGCAGGTTTACCTATGAATCAACTTAACAACTAGGTGGTTAAAATGGCCTCCCAAGTGAGTTTATCCTACACTGAGTGGTAATTCATTTCTAGGCCTTTGTTTTTAAAGGAGTAGACTATTGACTCTATGTGTTCTAATGATAATAAACTTATTGAGAGAACTAATGGTATGTTAAGTATACAACTAATCTAAGTAAGCTTCTTTGAATTATAATTGTGTTAAGAAAACTTGTTAATGATAAAGAAGAAGAAATGGAAGCATTTCTTGATTCAATTGTTTGAGGGTTAAAATTCCTACACCATCTCCAATCTCTCCAATGTGGATGCTTCAAGGAAATTCAAGGTTGAAAAGGCTATAAAAATATTTTAAAGGCTTTGGAGTTTCCTACAAGTATTTATGCTATAACAACTTAACAGGGAGGAAGCAGACATGGACTATGATTTAAGAGCCACATCTTTAGAAAGTTCTCAACCATTGGATAAACTTGGGACACTTTTTGAGACTTGTGTTAGTTTAAAAGGTTTTCATACATCAAGCTATTCAGAATGATATATTTCTACAAATTACTCCTTAAACTGGACACTTATGAGACTTGTGTTATTTTATAAAGTTCTTAACCATTTGATAAACTTGGAAAGTTTATCCTAACAAGGATAACACTGATGTACTACCGAATTGCTGGAGTGGCTTCTTGTAGTTGTTGGGGTTAGTCTAAGCATAGTCGGTGGGTGTTTTTAAGAAATAATGAACATGGACCAATTTTCAGTTATGCCCTAAACCTTGGAGATAGATGGGAAAAACCAGAAAGTTGCACTTAACTATTGACTTGATAATGATACTGCACTAGGTCTTGGACTGACTTGCTTTTAATATGCCAATTAGTTAGATCCTCTTAAGGATAAATATCTAAGTATGTTATAGAAATTTAGGGAATTACTTGAGTGAGTGATCATTGTGATAAGTTCATCCCCTTTGTCAAACAAAATGAATATTAGGGTTTACACTCTTTGTGATGGAAACCTAAAATTGGTAGTAGGGTTTACACTCCTTTCTTATGATTAGTGTTTTGATTATTTTGGGCCAAGAGGTTAAGGACAATAGACCATTATAGGGCTGAAATCTAATAGATTTATCTCATATCAATGCATTATCATTGGGCTTCATAGGGTTACTAAAACCAATGATCACTTAGACTTAACTGTTGGGGCTAAACTGAGCTGAATTCGATTGGCTTAGGGGTTTATTGCCCTTGTGTAGTGAATTTGGCCCAAGTCTTTTCACGCATGGATGAAACCTATGTTGGCTGATATGAGGCCTTTGTGGGTCTCATGCCATACATTATTCAAGCCCAATAAGGCTTACAATAGTTATGTACATGAACCACTTAAAGAAATGGGTCTTAACCCATTAGTAGTTAGATTAGTCAAGTTGTCATGTGATATGAGCCAAATATGGGTATGGACCTCCATTATCTTAGTGTAATTAAATACCTAACCTAAATCTGCTTTGGATTGACCCTAATTATAGTATGAAATAGGTCTATACATAGGGACAAGAGAAAGAGGTTGACCTAGACCTTTGTAGTCACTCTCTTGCACTCTTTCTCTTCTTTCTAGCTTCCCATAAACCCTAGTTAACCAGCTAAGGAAGACATTGTTATTCTACAATTCTTTGCTGTGTTTTTGAAATAAAAACATTAGATTTGAAGTGGTTTCCACAACTGCACAAGTTCCAACTTGTTAGGGATCAAATTCAACTAAGAAGTTGTTCTAGGATCGAGTTCTAGATACAACTATGCCATCTTCAATTAGGAGGCCAATTTGGGTTTGGATTTTGGGTGTGAACTACTACTCTGGGAACTGTAATTTATGGACTATGTATCAGGTATGCTCAATTTAATTTTGTGTTTCAAATTTGGTCTAGTTCAATGCTAGATCGATCCAAAAAAATTGGATTTTCAAATGCCAAGAAATTGATTCTCGGCTTTGGGCTAAAACTTTTTTGTAATTTGGCCATCAAGCTTAACAGGTTTGGACATGAATCAATTGAATTTTAATCTATTAAATAGAGGAATTAGAGCATTAGGTTCAGTTTTAACATTGCACTTGAGCATATTTGAACCTAAAGTCAAATCGACTAGAACTTGTCCAATTGATTTTGACTAGGAAATTGCTTATATTGAGAAATAGGTTCTTAGTCTTGGGCAAGGATCAAAGTATTGATGTCAGGTATCATATCGTACAACCTGGATATGGATACAAATACGAATACGCTTGGGAAACATATGGATACGAACGAAAAATATGGAAACACTTGGATACACTAGAGAAATGCACAAAAATTCCATAAATATATCAATAATATTAACTTTAACGTCAAAACAATTATAAATAATATATAAATACATAGGAGCTTTATATTTTAATGGTATATATGAAGAATATATTACAACTAATATAGTGAGATGCATAGATATTATACAATTTTATTGATAGTGCATCAATAAAAAATGTAAGGCATATTATATAGATTCATAAAAATTAATACATGCACAAAGCCATTATTATTTTATTTTCTATTAAAGTCCAAGGCACAAAACATATGTAACTATTCTATTTGAATTACTATATCAGTATTTCTACTTTACTATTTTTATTGTTTAACATCAACAAAAAAATCAATTCTCAAATGTTTGGTAAACAATATTTTCTTTTTTTTTTAAATAAATATGTTATTAAAATGTAAAGTATTAGTCTATAATTTATAGAAAATATATAATCTTAACTTTAAATATATCAAATCTATTAAAATTTTGAAGATATATATCATATGAAAATTCATAAATTTTAATTACTAAAGTAATTATTCCTTTATTAATATTTTTATTTTATAAAAATTCTAAAATACAAAATTATTTTATATTTATATAATTGTAGATTAGTGGAATTGACCAATTTAATTTAGGTTATATTCTCAAATATTTTGTAAATAATATTTTTATTTTTTTTAAATAATAAATACATTATTATTTAATGCAAATTAAAATATTAATTAATAATTTATAAAAATTTGAATATACATATAATGTGCAAATTTAGAAATTTTAAGTATTAAAATAATTATATTTGTATATATTTCTTGAAATTAAAAATCAATTTTTGGTATATATGTAGATTTGATAAATTATTTATTCCACTGTTCATAAAATACTATTTTAAAAATTATTCTTTTTAATTTATTGTTCAAGTTGTTGAATATTAGTATATATTGTTTATTTGGGTTGTATGTAGATTACTAGACTTTAATGTTGATAAAGGTTAATGTATTTCTTTTATTATCAAAAAGTGGAAAGTGGCTCGGTGGTTGAAGAGGCATATGCTCTTAGTCATTGGGTGATTTAAGCTCTATGTTTGAATCATGTCAGCCTCATTTTTTAAAGTGAGACGCGGTTTGTAATTGTCAGACGAAGGCATGGACACGGATGTGCAATACACTGTCATATTGGTCGTACCGGATTGTATCGCCCGATACTATACGATATGCACTAATACAGTAGTGTATTAGACTGGTACGTATGACTGGAAGGATAAGTGTCCAGTCGTGACATATCTTATGCCAGTGAGGTCCTATACCAATACGATAGTCCCTATATCGGATGTATCATTTTGATATTTTAATTCTTGGTCTTGAGACAATAATTTGAAGATTGTCTTTAATTTCTAGCATTTTTTAGAATAATTTTGTGGTAGAATCTTCGATTTGATTCATTGGTTGGAGTGTGGTGGAGATTGAATTCTTTTATGGTGGCAAGATTGATTCACATCATGCAATTTCAACTTTGATATGCAATTTGTAATTACTTATTTTTATTTATCTTAGACAAATTATATTAGCATTTTCCTTTGTAAGTAGTAGAAAATTTAGGGTTTTCCTAACTAATTTACATTGGAGAAACAATTGGAGATCACATGCATTTGGAAGAGTTCAAGATCAATGCACATAAAGTAGTTTGATGACTAGTTGTAATTTTCCCATATCAGATTCAAATCACCACACTCCTAGCTGAATTTATTTTATTTGCATCTATTTGTGTAATTGAGTTCTAATGTTTTGATTGCGAATCTAAACTGTTAATATTCAGATCATAAATATTGAAATTGGTGCATGTCTTGGACACCAAACCCTTAGCCGAATTGACCTATGTTTGGTCCAAATTGTTAGGCCGAATCCATGGTTCTTTGAGGATTGTAATAACCCTTAAGATCACAAATTAAGTCATTTTCAATCTTGGACCAAGGGTTTCATGGTCTGGCCCATGTTTGGAAAACCTAGATTAAGTTAGATTGAACCAAGATAAGCCCATACGATTTAGGCCCTATTTGATGATTAAGTACTTGTTAAAAGAAGTAGAAGTACTTATTTTAACAACCTCTTAAGGCTGTTTGGTAACCCACATTTCAAATCACTTATTATGTTTTTAAGCACTTATTGGGTTGGGAATGTTTGGTAAGCTACTTTTACCATAAGTGCTTATATTGACACAAATGACAATTTTAGCCATCACTTCACTCATACATATATACAATGCTTTTCACATGTTATATTATACATTTCAACTAAGAGCCCATGTGGACTCCCACGTGGGCTGCCGTGTGGATTCAATTAATAATAAAAATAATAATTATAAATAATAACAATAATAATAGTAATTAATATTAATAAATAACAAATAATGAATAATAACTTATTTTCAGATGCATAAAAATTTTTCAATTTATATCTTAAAAAGAAGTAAATCATGGCAAGCTTGCAATTTTGTCCACTATTTAAAATTTCAATGGAATCAATTTGTAGTATATACATGAAAATACCGATGTATAAGTAGCAAGCCTTCCTCTCTTATATCTAAACAAAACAAAATATCAAAATTCATGAAATGCCAAAAGAAATCAATCCATTTTCTACTCTTTAGAGGAAAAAAAAGAGTACTGTAATCGCGAAAATGAAATAGAATGCAAAGTTCATCTCTTCTACGCATTGTTAAGAAGAGGACCAGTAGAAAGAAAAAATAATTCTGAGTTTCTTTCAAATTAAGCAACAACAATTCATCGATCTGAGTTTGTCAAGCAATTGACAAATGCTTAGAAACAGAAATCCACACGTTCGACCATAATAAATCAAAATAAGCTTGGCAACACCATGAACACAATCGAATTCGAAGCAGGAACTCACACATTCAATCATAATAACCAAAACTATATCGACAAACCGATAAACAAATTAACAAAATCACCAAGTTCAATCTTCAATTCGTCCAATGAAAATGTAATAAAAGTAGGCAGGGGTGAATCGATTGATAATCATGACAGGTGAATGATACTTGAATCAATAGATCCAAAAGAAAAAGAAAAGTAAAGAAAATTAAAAAAAAAAGGAAAGAAGTGCAACATGGATAGAAACCACAATACCTAAACCCGTAAGAAGCACAAGCTTTGCAATTAGAACAGAGAGTTCAAGTTAGAAAAAAATGATTAAATGAGAAAAAAACTTCAAAACATAGAAGAAAGAGGCCAAATGATAGGTTCGCCGGACACTGTTCCTCATTGTTGATCGTCGCCGGTGGACCTGCAACTGGTGCGCCGTTGCTAGGGTTTGAGGTTTGAATGAATGGAGAAAGAGGAGGTATAACTCTTGTGGGGGTATTTTAGGCATTATAAAAATTTATTAGGGACTAGCTCGTCCTATTTTTTTGGAGAAGTAAAAAAAAACCAACTTGAAGTCACTTTTTCAAAGAAGTACTTTAAAATAAGTACTTCTTCCCCACTTTTCTACCAAACACTTATAAGTACTTAAAAACCACTTAATGTGTGGTCCTATGTCTTAAATGAAGTACTTCTTTTAAGTGTTCTCAAACACTACCTTAGACTAGTACCGGCAGAAGAGGGCCCGTGCTAAACTACTGATGGATATGTTATGTATAACTAATCAGTGTGTGACATTTTTATAGAAAATATAAAAAAATGTAGATTGATACATTTTTCAAAGGAAGAATACTTTTGGTCACAAACATACCAAATATATGGAGGTCATCCCACAAATATCCAATGAATCATCAACAAGTGGGAAAAGTTGGGGTTCACAAAAAAAGAAAAAAAAAATCTAGTTTACATGATGTTCGCTATTTACTACTCAGTTATAGTTCCTATTGCTTACAACATTGACATTAGAAATTCCAGATGCTCTGTAATCAAATTGATGAAACTTTATCTACCAATCACAGTGTCCACTTTGCAACTATTTCATCACAATTACCATTGTCAGTCAAGCACAAGCGAGCAATGCCAAACATAAGAAGTGTATCTACAAGGATAACATTTCAAGGGTTCAATAAAGAGAATTACCTCTTGAACCATGTCAAACGAAAACTTCGGTAGCAAAGCGCATGGCAAGACTTGGGTCCAAATTGCTGAATATTGATCTAACTGCAAGTAGCACCTTGTGATGTTTAGAGTAGGACTCTAGCCATCATTCAGGATCCCCATACTTAAGTTTCCTTCAGCATCAACATCGTAGTGGTAAATCCTTGTTTTGAATACTACATGCAGATAGAAATAGGAAAAGAAAATAGTAAGAAACATCGAACACAAGAATCAATGGATGAAAAATCATCAATATATTATGGATTGTTCCTAAAAACATGAGAGTTGTGAGGAGAAAAGTCACCTCCTTACCCTACTGCTTAACACAGGCATAAATGTGCTCATTGGGGTCTAAAACCAGGGTGCACAGTTGCACAAGTTCCATGCAGATAAGTTCATAAAAAACCAACTCATTTGATAATTTATCCACTCAAGAGTTAGGCCATGTTTGGGAGTGCTTAAAAATAAGTGCTTATTTGGGTCACGACCACACCATTAACAATTATTGGTGTTTGGGAAATAAGCCCGAAATAAGTGTTTATTTTAAAAATAAGGGCTTATTTTTTAAGCCCTAATTTCTAGCTTTTTTTAAGTGTTTATACAATAAGCACTTATTCAATTTTTTCTTCCAAAATTATCTCTAGTTGAATTTTAAAATACCACTTGTAAAATTTTCCCTAGTTGAATTTTATAAAAGTACTTTTATAAAAGTACTTTCGTAAAAGTGTTTTTATAAAAGTACTTTCATAAAAGAACTTTTGCAAAAGTGATATTGTAAAAGTACTTTTATAAAAGTGCTTTTGTAAAATTTGAAAAAAAAATGAAGGACAAAATTTATTTAAGTGCTTATTGGAGAAAAAGACTACCAAACGCCCAATATGAAATAAGTGCTTATTTTTCAAAATAAACACTTAAAAAAATTGATTGCCAAATGCAAATAAGTTTTTATTCGAATAAGCACTTATTCAATAATCACTTATTTTTAACATAAGCATTCCCAAACATGGGAATCAGAAGGCAGAAATGGCCATTCCCGACCCCCTCCCCCAGAATGGGATTCACATTCTGTAGTTACGGACACCATCAACGCTATTTTTGGGAATGTGATTCTATTGCTTGTGTCATCAATTCCATCAACACCAAAATTGTTGCTTATGTCAATGTGGTTTTGTTTTTTTTTTGTTTTTTTTTAATGTGCTTGCTCACCACCTAGAGGTGTAAATCGGTCTATGCTGCCCGCAGCCCGGCATGAACTTGGACCGACTTGGCATGATGGCCTGTGGGCCGTGCCAGGCCCAACCGCCCAGCATGATCACGCGGGCAGTGTTGGGCCTAGGGTTTTAGGTCCACGGGCTGGCACAACATGGCACGACTGAGTGGGCCTGCGGGCGGCATGGCTAGGCACAACCCATATATATTATTTATATATTATATATATTTATATAATATTATATAAATTATAATTATATAATAATACAGTGCATAATATATTAATAAAATAAATATTTTTTTAATTTTATTTAATTATTGTATATATAAGCAATTGTATACACAAAATTCATATAAAATAAAAAATTTGAGTTTTTTTTTTCATTTTTTTTAAATAAATAGCTTTGGCCCAAGGCTCGGCCCATAGGCCAGCTCGGCACGTAGCACGGCATGGGCCCATACAAGCTTGGGCCGTGGGTTGTGCCAGGCCAACTCCAAAATTTTCACTAGAGAGGGCGGCAACGGCCTGCACTTTGCACGGGTCGTGCCATGTCGGCCCAACATGACCCACTTTACACCTCTATCACAACCTAATGTGTACGCATTGTATTTGACACACAAACCAATTCCAGCCTCTTAATGAACCAAATAGCATCAATCGGAATTCGATTCGGTTCCTGTCTGAACCAAACAAGTAGGGGAAATAGACTGTTGTGTGATTTATGCAAAGTTAATTCAGGCAAGTGTACCTTAGTCAAATGTGTGTATAATGATGAGAAAAGTGTCGATCCCACAGAGACTAGATCACAGTACCAAATCAATTTTAAACTAACCTAAGTTGAACTCGTGAATCAATTGAATGAATAAAAACTAAAAGAATTAATGCAAATCCAAGAACTTAATAAAAATTGAATTGATGGATAAATGCAACTAGGGTTTAGATTTCATTAAATCAAAGTTACATAATTACCTATTTAATCCAACTCAAGACCAAAATTATCCTAAGGTATATTAAAGTTATTTGCATGTGATGGTGGATTTTCCTAAATTAATTAATAAGCTTTCTCAAGTCATATTAATCCTTTATTAATCCAATTCTACCATCAAATTTCTAACTGGTTGTCAAAAGGAAAAATAAGCATTAATTTTTTTGGAAACTTCTAATTGTAGAAGGGGATTTGACTCACTAAGCTTCCTTGATTCCCACACATGAACTAATCATCTTTCAATATCATAGTCTATCATGCGATTTTTATTGCCTAGGGATCATCTAATTCATAACAATCCTTTGGTCAGTCATGCATGAATCATCAAATCATTAAAAGATTGGCCAATTCTTTTAAAGCATTAAGCATAGCAATAAAAATTCCTCATGCAAATAATAAATGTCTTGAATTGAATTAAACAAATAACTATATAATATTAAGATCAAAATCCATCTAAACYCTAACTAAGAGAAATTAGCTAGACATCATTAAATTCAACATACTCAATAAAATTAAAGGGGAAACACAACAAGAACACATCAAAGAATGAATAGAATAACAAGAAAACTTTAGCCTTTGAAGGTAGAAGACAAGTGCAGCAACTAAGCCTTTCTCCCTTTTGAATTCGGATTCTTCCTCTCATTCTCTGGCGTGCTGAAATTGATTCATTTTTCCTTCTGATGTGCTGAGACTGTTTCCTCTTCTCTTCTCTGCTGAATTCTCTCTAAGGATGTGCCCCTTTGCCTTTTAGTCTATGGTCATTTTTATAGTCAGCCTCCTCTCAATTGCTTCTCAATGCAGACTCCTAATTCAACACAAATTAGGTCTCTTAGTCTTTATCTCAGTTGAATTTCTATTTCTTATGCACTGACAAATGCCAGACACGAAACTTGTAGTTCGAATTTCACTTGTTGGCGTAGGAATTAGGTTGAGTGATAAACATAAGAGTTGTAATCCTATTTCTTATCTTTAATTAGCCATTTGAATCACCTCAATCCGAGTTGTAGGCAGAATGTTATGCCCAAAATGCGGAAACTATATCAAAACAGGAAATTTCCTGATTTTTGTGCATACATATCAAATCCGATTTCAATGGATTCTTTTCTTCATGGCTACATCATGGAGCATCATTGCTGCATGGTCATTCCTCTATGATTATCTTGATCAATTAAATCGAATTCTTGCTTAAATTTGCACAATTTAAGCTCCAAATCATCTTGCAAGACAATTTCATCATAATTAGTGCAATACCATGCTAATTCCAAAAACATTATTATCCAAAATCATCAAGTTAGAGGTACGAAAATATGTACAAATATAGGCTAATCAAATACCCCCAAACTTAGCTTTTGATTTTCCAAAGTATATGCCTCAAAGATTGTATAAGGTATATAACTTAGAAAGTATTCAAAATACCATCCAAGAATTATCATGAATTTTATACTAACAAAATCTCATCATGAAAATTGAACTGTGTGTGTGTGTGTTTTGCCAATTT
Source organism: Nelumbo nucifera (assembly GCF_000365185.1). The sequence goes on from NW_010729318.1 coordinate 280,311, forward strand.
TTGAATGTCCTGCATGCTTCTTATCTCAAATTATGCAAACCAATGGATCTTTGAAAATTTTGGATATTCCATAGGCTTGCTCTTCATAGTCCTTCTTTGCTAATATAGACAACCATAAAACTTTAGATCAATAAGTCTTTATTAAGCTTGTAGTGTGAGGCCTAGGTAGGGGCTAACAAAGAAAGGATAAGGAATTACAAAGCAAGAGAGCATAGAAGGGTATGCACATATAAATGTACTCTCTAGATATTTCCATATTCTTTATTTTTCACATGTATTACAACCCCCAGACTTATTTCTTTTGATCTTCTAGGGTAGTGAATAAACTTTTCAGTACATAATTTTAGGCACATGATATATTTCTAAAGCCTCTTTTCTTTCTTTCTCAACACTTTTTTTTTTGTTTTTTTTTTCTTTCATCTTCCCTTCTTTCATTCATCAACATCATTGTGCAAAATTAAGCTCTCTTTAAGGGTAGATCATGGTTTTTCAGGTTTGATAGGTTAAGTACAATGAGTGTTAAAGAAAAGAATTCGATTGGTGGCTAATCATATGCTTTGCATTTGCCATTCTTTTGAAAAGGCTCAAAAGGGTAACTAAGGATTGAAATATATCAAGGTTGGTTTGAAAATGCTCAAACGATCCAAAAATGGCCTAAATCATCTCTAAAGTAATATGTTGTTTAGGATTTTGCCTCAAAGGCTAATCAAACAAGTTATAAAATATCACATAATGATCATATTGTTCCATATAGCTCACATAATCATTCACCAAGTTGCACACAATTCACAAGATCATGACATAATGTGCTCAAGAATTTCAAATTTCATGATACAATAGAGTTAACACGAGAATCAATTAATCCTCAGGATTAGACTTTATCTTTATTTTCTAAGTCATATTCGAATTCAATCAAGAATTATCATTGGCTTTTAGTCATCAAGAAAAATTCAGCAATCACAAAATTAAGCTAAAGAATATTTCAATTTTTTTTTGTGCAATCATACCATGCTCTCAGGTTCACAAAAATATATAAAAAAAAATTGCAATCTCCCCCCCCCCCCCAAACTTAAATTTAACATTGTCCTCAATGTTAAGTAAATTAAAGGGTGAAAAGAAGGGAAATAAACTTCCTTTCGAGTTGGTCTTGGTTTCAGCTATACATGCTGAAATTTCCTGTCCATAGACTCCAAAATTGCAACCTACCTTTTATCAATCAAAATAAAAGAAGGAAACAACAATAACAAGATAAAACAAAAATTAAAACAAAACTTAAAAGGAAATAAAGAAACATGAAACAACAAGAATTCTTAAAATGCATAAATGAAAAATATAGTTATAAGTTATAGTCGTTAGCTTGACTCTGATTCCATTTTCATGGATCCTTCAAGTAAATGGTGGACTTGAAGAAATGATTGTCCACCATCAATGTAAGGTTTCAATCTTTGCCCATTGACTTTGAAGGTCCCCTTAGTTTCATTAGATATTTCAATTGCACCATGAGGAAAAACTCTAATTACTATGTATGGACCACTCCATCTTGACTTTAGTTTGTCGGGAAAAAGCTTCAATTTAGAATTATAAAGAACATTGTCTCCAACTATGAACTCTTTCTTTTTAATGTGCGCATCATGCCATGCCTTGGTTATTTCTTTATAAAGTCTAAAATTCTCATAAGCCTGATGCCGCCATTCTTCAAGTTCATTCAATTGCATCTTTCTTTGTTCACCTGCAATTTGCAAATCAAATCTAAGCAGTTTCATTGTCCAATATGCTTTATGCTCTAATTCAACAGGGAGGTGACAAGCCTTACCAAACACCAACCTATAAGGAGACATTCCAATGGGTGTTTTGAAAGCTGTTCTATAGGCCCAAAGTGCATCATCCAATTTCATTGATCAATCATTCCTAGATAAGCTCATAGTCTTTTCCAAAATACCATTCAATTCCATGTTTGAAATTTCTACTTGTCCACTAGTTTGAGGATGATAGGGGGTAGCAATCTTATGGGTAACATCATATTTAATTAATAAATTATCAAACTATTTATTGCAAAAGTTTTTACCTCCATCACTAATGATAGCCCTTGGTGTACCAAATCTAATAAAAGTATTTTTTTTTCAAGAATTTGATTATAACCTTAGCATCATTAATGGGACATGCAATTACTTCCACCCATTTACTCACATAATCAACAACAACAAGTATATACTCATTATTGAAAGATTTTGGAAAATGACCAATGAAATCAATGCCCCAAACATAAAAAATATCACAAATAAAGAATATTGTTTAGGGGCATCTCATTTTTCGTTGATATATTACCTGTCCGTTGGCATCGATCACAAGAATTTACATAGGCATAAGTATCTTTGAATAATGTAGGCCAATAAAATCCACTTTGTAAAACCTTTGTTGCCGTCTTGGATGATCCATGGTGTCCACCTGCTTCTTTGTCATGACAAAAACTAAGTATACTCTGCACCTTTTCCTTTGGTATGCATCTTCTCACCATGCCATGTACACAAATCTTGTATAGATATGGTTCCTCCCAAAGATGGTGCTTTACATCAGATAAAAATTTCTTCTTTTGATGAAAAGAAATGTTAGGGGGCAACTTGTCACCTACAAGAAAATTAACAAAATTAGCATACCACGGTTCATCATTATCATGCACAAAGCATAATTTTTCATAAGGAAATTCATCTTGCAAAGGGTGTTCATCCATGCTCTCCACATACTCCCTATCCAATCTAAACAAGTGATCAGCTACCATGTTTTCGATGCCTTTCTTGTCTTTGATTTCTAGGTCAAATTTTTGCAACAATAAAATCCATCTTATCAACCTAGGTTTTGCATCTTTTTTATCAAGTAAATATTTCAATGCAGAATGGTCAGCATAGACAATCACTTTAGACAATATCAAATAAGGTATAAATTTTTCAATAGCAAATATTACATTAAGTAGTTCATTTTCAATTGTTGTATAATTTTCTTGTGTCTCATTCATGGTTCTACTTGCATAATAAATGGTATGAAATTTCCTGTCTATTCTTTGTCTTAAAACTACACCTAAAGTATCATCACTTGCATCACACATGATCTCAAAAGGCAAATTCCAAATGGGGACCAAAACTATGGGAGCTTGGATCAATTTCTCTTTTAAACAATTAAATGTATGCAAACAAGCACTATCAATAAAAAACGGTGCGTCTTTCACTAAAAGATTAGTTAGAGGCCTAACAATTTTAGAAAAGTCCTTAATGAACCTTTTATAAAAACCTGCATGTCCTAAAAACCTCTAACTTCTTTCAATGATTTTAGAGGGGGAAGTTTCTCAATTAATTCAATTTTATCTCTATCCACTTCAATACCTTTAGAATATACTTTGTGGCCGAAAGCAATTCCTTCCTTAACCATAAAATGACATTTTTCCTAATTAATAACAATGTTAGATTTCTCATATCTTTTAAGCACCAAAGACAAATTATGCAAGCATGCATCGAATGAATATCCAAAAACAGAGAAGTCATCCATAAATATCTCCATAAAATCATCAATGAAATTCGAAAATAGAGATATCATGCATCTTTGAAAAGTAGCAAGGGCATTGCACAAACCAAAAGACATTCTCCTAAATGCAAATGTTCCATAAGGGCATGCAAATGTAGTTTTCTCTTGATCTTCAAGAGCAATAGGAATTTGGTGATAACCAGAATAACCATCAAGAAAACAATAAAATTCCTGACCAGCAAGTTTTTCAATCATTTGATCAATAAAGGGAAGGGGGAAATGATTTTTCTAGTAGCATCATTCAATTTCCTATAGTCGATGCATACCCTCTAACTTGTTACTGTCCTTGTAGGGATTAATTCGTTATTTTCATTTTCGACTACAATGGTCCCACCCTTTTTTGGCACAACTTGCACAGGACTTACCCAAGAAGAATCAAGGATAGGAAAGATAATACCTGAATCAAGCCATTTTATCACCTCTTTTTTTACTACCTCTTTCATATTAGGATTTAACCTCCTTTGGGGATGCACCGTAGGCTTGAATCCTTATTCTATCATGATTTTGTGCATGTAAACTGATGGACTTATTCCTTGAATGTCGCCAATGCTCCATCCAGTCGCCCTTTTGTGTTCCCTAAGCACCCTTATCAACTTTTCTTCTTCAAGACCTATCAAGTAAGAAGAAATAATCACAAGTAATGTAGATGAATTCCCTAAATAAACATATTTTAAATGCGAAGAAAGAGGTTTAAGTTCAAGAGTAGGAGGCTTCTCGATTGATGGCTTGGCTTTTGATGAAGAGGAAGAAATATCCAAAGGCAAAAATTTTTCTCTTTTTGTCACGAATCCTCTTTGCTTTTCTCCCAAATAGCCTACGACCTCCTTATGCCTCTTTCAGCTAAAATTTGTTCATTCACATTAAAAGATTTAGTAGTGCAATTTTCTATAGGATCATCTAACCTAAATGTATGAAATTTTCTTTCTACCAAATCATCAATACAATCTATTATTAAGGCTTATTTTTCATCATTAGAATGTTTTATAGCCTTAAACACATTAAAAATAACTTCCTCATCATTAATCCTAAGGCTAAGTTTTCCTTGTTGGACATCAATTAAAGATCTTCCTATGGCATGAAAAGGTCTCTCTAAAATTAGGGGTATATCATAATCTTTTTCCATATCCAAAACGATGAAATCAATAGGAAAAATAAATTTATCTACTTTTACCAAAACATCTTCCACTACTCCCCTTGGATATTTGATACTTCTATCAACCAATTGTAAAGAAACAGTGGTAGGTGTTGGCTCATTCAACCCAAGCTTCCTGAAGACAAAAAAAGGCATCAAATTAATGTTTGCACCAAGATCACATAAAGCCTTATCAAAATTAATTTCGCCAATGGTGCACGGAATAGAGAAGCTCCCTGGATCCTTGAGTTTTGGAGGTAATTTATTTTGTAGGATTGTTGAGCATTCCTCATTAAGTTTTACCATCTCAAACTCCTCCAACTTTCTTTTGTTTGAAATTATTTCCTTCAAAAATTTGGCATAACTTGGCATATGAGAAATAGCATCAAGAAGTGGAATGTTAATATGCAACTTTTGAAACACCTTTAGAAATTTAGCAAATTGCTTATCCAAGTTAGCCTTAAGAAATATTTTAGGAAAAGGAAGAGGGAGTTTGTAGAATTTTAAATTAAGAGTAGAAGAACTTCCCTTTTTCTCCATTGATGACTTGTAGTCTCCTTCTTTGGCTTCAAGGTTTCGGCTTTCTTCCTCTTTTACCTGCCCATCATCTTTTTCTTCTTTTCTAAGTTCTTTTCCACTTCATAGAATGATGGCTTTTACTTGTTCCCTAGGATTCTTCTCGGTATTGCTAGGTAATACTCCTTGTGTCATTGCTGAAATTGCTTGAGCAAGTTGTCCAATTTGAGTTTCTATCCCTTAAATTCTTGCCTCCATATTGTTGATAAATTTTGCCATCATATCCTCTAAATTTGGCTTCTTCTCTTGTGAATTTTGTTGTTGTTGCTACTAAAAGCCGAGAGGTGCTCTTTGTTGGTTATTACTCCAAGAAAAATTTGGACGACTTCTCCATCCTGGATTGTAAGTGTTGGAGTAGGGATTGAAATTTAACCTATTGCCACTATAAGAAACAAAATTAGCTTGTTCAGAAGAAGAAGAAAATGGATTTCCTACTTGACAGTTTACACTAGCGTGTCCCCCTTGCCCACAAAGCTCATAAGGGAAGGGAACAGAAGAAATACTCATAACTGAAACCCCAAAATTTTCTAATTTCTTATTTAATGCAACAAGTTGAGCCGATATAGCAGTGATAGAATCAACATTATAAATTCCAACTCCCTTTTTATTTTCTCTCTCATTGCCCCATTGATAGCTATTGGCCGCCATCTCCTCCAAAAGTTCATATGCTTCTTTGGGAGTTTTTCTCATAAGGGTACCACTTGCAGTTGCATCTAACATTGAACGATTAGATTGATTAATGCCACTATAAAAAGTTTACACTTGTATTCAAACAAGTAGACCATGGTGAGGACACTTCTTAAGCAGTTCCTTAAATCTCTCCCATGACTCATAAGGTTTCATTATCAAATTGAGAAAAAGTTGTTATGTCATTCCTTAATTTAGTTGTTTTAGCAGGTGGAAAATACTTAGATAAAAACTTTTGTGCCAAGTCATCCCATGTAGTAATCGAACATGTAGGAAGAGAGTTAAACCAATCTTTTGCTTTGTCCTTAAGGAGAAAGGAAATAACCTAAGTCTAATGGCATCATTACTAACTCCATTATGCTTAAAAGTATCACATATTTCAAGAAAATTAGGAATATGAGAGTTAGGGTCATCATTGGGACCAGAAAATTGCACATTCATTTGGATCATCTGAATAATTGCAGGCTTGATCTCAAAATTGTTTGCTTGCACATTCGGCCTCCTAATGCTTGATGTAGTACCATCCAGAGTAAGTATAGCGTAGGAGATCAATGTCTTTGGATTATTTTGGTCTTGAGCCATCTTGTTCTTTCTCTCCCTCGTTCGCTTTTTCAAAGTCCTTTCAATTTATTGATCAAGGGGTATTAATTCTCCACCACTAGTGCGTGTCATGCACTAGGAACCTTCAAAGAAAAGAAAAAGAAAGAAAAAAAATTAAAAATTTCCTAAAAATTTTATAAAGCTGAACCGAACAAAAATTGAAATGATAAATTTTAAATCCAAAAATAAAACAAATATATGTTCAATCTAAGGCTAATTCAGGTAGTTTTGATATGCAATAAACTAGTCCCCAACAACGGCGCCAAAAACTTGTTGTGTGATTTATGCACAGTTAATTCCAGCAAGTGTACCTTAGTCAAATGTGCGTATAATGATGAGAAAAGTGTTGATCCCACAGGGATTAGATCACAGTACCAAATCAATTTTAAACTAACCTAAGTTGAACTCGTGAATCAATTGAATGAATAAAAACTAAAAGAATTAATGCAAATCCAAGAACTTAATAAAAATTGAATTGATGGATGAATGCAACTAGGGTTTAGATTTCATTAAATCAAAGTTACATAATTACCTATATAATCTAACTCAAGACCGAAATTATCCTAAGGTATATTAATGTTATTTGCATGTGATGGTGGATTTTCCTAAATTAATTAATAAGCTTTCTCAAGTCATATTAATCATTTATTAATCCAATTCTACCATCAAATTTCTAAATGGTTGTCAAAAGGAAAAATAAACATTAACTTTTTTGGAAACTTCTAATCGTAGAAGGGGATTTGACTCACTAAGCTTCATTGATTCCCACACATGAGTTAATCATCTTTCAATATCATAGTCTATCATGCGATTTTTATTGCCTAGGGATCTAATTCATAACAATCCTTTGGCCAGTCATGCATGAATCATCAAATCATTAAAAGATTGGTCAATTCTTTTAAAGCATTAAGCATAGCAATAAAAATTCCTCATGCAAATAATAAATGTCTTGAATTGAATTAAACAAATAACTATATAATCTTAAGATCAAAATCCATCTAAACCCTAACTAAGAGAAATTAGCTAGGCATCATTAAATTCAACATACTCAAGAAAATTAAAGGGGAAACACAACAAGAACACATCAAAGAATGAATAGAATAATAAGAAAACTTTAGCCTTTGAAGGTAGAAGACAAGTGCAGCAACTAAGCCTTTCTCCCTTTTGAATTCGGATTCTTCCTCTCATTCTCTGGCGTGCTGAAATTGATTCATTTTCCCTTCTGATGTGCTGAGACTATTTCCTCTTCTCTTCTTTGCTGAATTCTCTCTAAGGATGTGTCCCTTTGCCTTGAGTCTATGCTCCTTTTTATAGTCAGCCTCCCCTCAATTGTCTTTCAATGCAGACTCCTAATTCAACACAAATTAGGTCTCTTAGTCTTTATCTCAGTTGAATTTCTATTTCTTCTGCATTGCCAACTGTTAGACCCGAAACTTGTAGTTTGAATTTCACTTGATTGGCGGCGGAATTAGGTTGAGTGATAAATACAAGAGTTGTAACCCTATCTCTTAGCTTTAATTAGTTATTTGAATCACCTCAATCCGAGTTGTAGGCAGAATGTTATGCCCAAAATACAGGAACTATATCAAAACAGGAAATTTCCTGATTTTTATACGTACATATCAAATCCGATTTCAATGGATTCTCTCATTCATGGCTACATCATGGAGCATCATTGCTGCATGGTCATTCCTCTATGATTATCTTGATCAATTAAATTGAATTCCTCCTTAAAATTGCACATTTAAGCTTCAAATCATCTTACAAGACAATTTTATCATAATTAGTGCAATACCATGCTAATTCCAAAAACATTATTATCCAAAATCATCAAGTTAGAGGTATGAAAATATATACAAATATAGGCTTATCATAGACCATTCCGATTCCGATTCCAATTCCAATTTTGATTCCAATCACAAGCCAAACGGACCCTCAACTTTAGAGACTAGGGCCCATGGGGCATTTTTATTAATTCCCCGGCCTTCCAAATTTGTCATTGTTACAAACATGACATAATATTCACTTTTTAGTTTTTAGGGTAAAATATTAAAATCTCTCCTAAGCTTTCCGACAATCATATATCCCTTCCCTGTATTTTGGTAATAATAACCCCTACCCCCGAATGATTTTGAAGAAATGTGCAATTGCCTCCCTTATTTGAATTTTACATACAATAAACAATTATTTTTTTTGAAATACCACTTTTACCCATGAATTTATCTACTTAGTCAACCCTGCCGTTTGTCTTCTCCTTATTTTTTTTTATATTAAACGTAAGGGGCTACACAAGACGGGGGATAGACATCCCTACAAATCACTAGAACAAATAAATGTAAAAGGCCAAGGCAACTTACAAAGATTCAGACATACACAACTATCACTCACAACTGGTCTTCATGAGCATGGTGAGCCAGTCAATCCACAACTTGATTTGCTTCTTGAAACACGTGCTTGTAAATGGAAGAGAGAACAACTGAGAGAGAAAATGTAGCCGGACCCATTCTAGAGGCTCTGGTTTGGAGATTATCCTCACAAATGCACCGTACCTATTATGCTTCTCCAAATCAACTTCTTTGCTACCAATTGCTCAAAACCCCTTTTGGATTCTACCTTCAGTAGATAAATTAGCAATTTGTTACAGGCAAGCACATCAAGAGCAACGCCATCCTTGGCATTCAAAGCTTCAATAAGCTTCTAAAACATGAATGATAAAGCTTCAAGCTTCTAAAATGTGGGGACTTAAGCCAATTCCTGATTCTTGAATGAGATCTAATATTCCATTAGCCAAATCAAATCTACATAATCGGATGGATACATGCGATAAAACGGTATTTGTAGTCATTCAGCAAAAACATGGTTTTAGAAAAGGACCCGGAAACGAAACCATTCTGGCCATTGGTTTTCGGATTGACGGTTTAACCATATGGTTCAAATGGATGTTCCATTCTGAAAAAGAATTAAAAAATAAAAATAATTAAAAATAAAAAATGGCCAAAATTGTTGAACAGATCGACGGTTTGACCACCTGAGTCAATGGTCAATGGGATTGCCTGGACGGTTCCGGGGCCGAACGGTCCAATCGTCTGGGTTAACAACAGTTTGAAAACCATGAACAAAAACACCATCCTCCAGGCAGAACATTGTCATAATTCATGTTCCGTGTGAGTGCAAAGAAAGAACTATTATCGTGAACTCTTGATTCTCTGTTTATTCAAAAGCATGAGTAACTTCCACCACCTGCAAATAATTTGGGCATCAACTTGGGCTCCGTGTAACTGTTTACATGTTTCAAATTAAGGCTTAGTGTGTAAAGAATGCATATACAAATATGTATAGTAAAAATACATAATACAAAATATAAAGGTTTTTCACTCTATATATTTGTATTTATACTTTTTCCAAACTGACCCTAAGCATCATAGTGAGAGACCTACAAAGTACAAATACCAATTAAAGAGTTGGAAGAAAAAAATTTACATTTGCGCCCTATAATATATCCCAAGGAACATCTCCCACTAACAAAATCGTGAGATATTCTCAATATTGCACGCTGAGATATGCATGTGGGGTGCAGATGTGATATCAGAAGAAACAAAGGCAGCTAATGAGCGAGGGGCAATGGTGATGCGGGTTATAGGCTTAAAAAGATTTCTCCCTTTTATGTTTAATTTTTGATTTTTAGGGACTGAGACAAGTATTGCAGAAAACCCAAGAGGCACCAAAGCAAAAAGTTCATAAATGTTTAAACCAGTGTCCGTTGGATAGAATTTTTCTGTAAGGGCATTATGGTAATTTAAATATCTTCTTTATTTGAAAAATCAACAGAAAGGAGGTATTTGTATATTTTTTTCAAAACGTTAGTGGAGGGTTTTGTTAAATCAAAACATAGGGAAGGTTTATAAAATTGTCAAAAAAAACCTAGGAATGGTTTTTATATTTTATATTTTTTTTATTTGATTCATTCGGCTACAAATTGAGGGGAATTCATTTTGGCTATTTTGAAAAACCAAACCGGGCTGTTTTTGGTAGTCTCTACACATGATTCCCCCAAGCCTCTTTTGGAACGAGCCATCAACCATATCGATCGAGCCACATAAGACTTTCTCTAATTCATATGGCTGTATTTGTTTTCAGTTTAAATATTTATTGATGTAAAAGTATATTGATGAAGTTTAACACCAATCAGTTTAAATGAGTGAATCGTTGTAAAGTGAAAATGCATGATTATCGATGTAAATATTTTCATTGATTTTATCGATGTTATCTTTATATTGATTTTCGATGTAAAACTATATTCAAAACAAAAATTGATAATTACGGACCAAGCGTGGAGTTTTATATCAGTCCGTATTTTCATCGAAAACAAACACAGCCATAGAGATTTCTTAAATGAATAAAAATGATACTGATTTTTGAAATCCTTAAATTTTAATAGATATTATATATATATTAAAATGATTTATAGTATTAAAAGCATTTTTAACATCAAAATGAAAGATTTGTATGCAAAATGTTTTGATGATATCCCATTCCCAAATCCCAATTACTAGGTGAAGAGTAGGGGTGTCAATGGTATTCGAGAATCTGATTTCGAATTTGATATTCGACATAATTAAATCGAATTCGGATAATTCGAATATCTAATCAGTCGAATTCGGATATAACTTGATTCGATTCGATAAATATCCGAATTCGACCAATTATTTAATTCTTATATATAATATATAAAATATTTTATATAATTTATATATAATAATTAAGTTATATAAATAATTTATATATTTATATACTTTATATCAATAAAAWATTTATTTTATATATTTATTAATTATCTAAAATAATTAATTAATCAAATTCGAATCGAATTGAATATTTGAGTATTTAATCATATTCGAATTTGAATATTAATTTTCAATATCTATCGAATATCGAATCGAATTCAGATATCTGATTTTCTAATCGTATTCGAATTCAATCCATTTACACTCCTAGTGAAAGATACAACGTGCAAGAGCACGAAAAACTCTACAATTAATGTAGTAGTGAAGGCACCCCCTTTGGATTCATTAGGAATTTGATGGACAATGGATTCAATCCACAGGGCCACCTCAAAAATCTAAAATTGTAACTCTCTCCTAGACTATTAGTAACCCCCTTATGAACCGCATCCTGCCACTAAATTTGGCATCAATCCACAGGCAAATTCATTTCACCTGTATGGTGGGGTCAAATTTTTGAGGTCGACTGAACTATAAAAAAACCCCATATTCTAACGGGTCTAAAGTATATATGTTGTAACCAGAATACATCTCATCTTTTACAAAGGGGGAACATCCCTTGTAAATAGATTAAGAAGTGATATTTTGAAAGAACATTCATGCACTTGTGTATTTTAATAGGATACCTTTTCCTTATTTGAGGGATGTGCCCATTTAATCAAAACTGGGATGTGCCCTAATCAGTCTTGAGTTATAAAAAATAGCATTAACGGATGTCAATGGAACCAGACCCACTTATACAAGGAGGGGGTAGTAAAACCACCCTGCCATCATCATCTATATTGCAACGTTTGCATTGCAAATATGTCAATGGGTTAGGTTTAGAATAGGTTTACTTCAACCTAAATGGCAAGGGATTCAAGTCGGGCAGGTTGGACAAGGTTTATGATCAATCCAAGCCCAATCGTAAGAATTGGATCTAAGGCCCCAACCTTGAGGTCAAGCTCGATCTATCCAATTCAGACATAGTCCATATTAAAATTTGATGCAATTGGATTGGGCTCAAGCCTGAATTGGGTTTGAGTTGGTCAATAAACCCACTTTAAAATTCAACATACATGCACGCATATATGCAAATATATATATATGTTGCTATGCATGTATATATTTGGGCCAAGATTAGATTGGTCTTGGGTTCAGATAAGGTTGGGCCGGGTTTAACTGAGCTCAAAGTACCCAAGGCGTAGGCAAGCCTAGGGTCTTGGACCCAAGCCCAATCTGAGGACCAAAAATCCAAGCCCAAAACACATGTAAAATTGTGGACTAAATTGGTCTAGGCTCAAGTTGAGGTTATCCAAGCTGCACCCCTGATTATGGTCAATTTGGCCTCAACCCAAATAGAATTAGGTTAGTGTGGGTTTACCATTTAACCCAACCCATTACATCCCCAAGTACCCTCGAACATAGGACCGCATTAAATACCGAGCATTATTCTCAATTCACATCTTTTACATTTATTTCTTTGGGTCTCAGTCACACAAACAAAATTGTTTTTCACCTTCTTATAATCAAGTTGAAAAAATCCAAACAAATTGCCAAACAAAGGTCACTAAACTGGAGGAAGAAAGGAGATAGATCTTCTATGATCCCCAAATAAGAACTAGCATGCTAATGATGGAAATAAATTAAAGGGTAAATTACAAGGACCCCTATGTTATAGGGTTGGTGATAATTACCCTCTAAACTTTCACATTATGACAAATACCAGGTCGGATGATGAAAGACATTAAATTACCAAAATACACCTTTCACTTTCTTTATTTTGTCTTCCTTGTCCATTTTCTCTTAAATCCTAATTGGCCCAAAAATACCTCCATTGATGCACCTTCATTGCTTCTTGCCATAAAATACTTTTTCCATATCACCAATGAAGAACTCTCTATTACATCGTCGTTGGAGAAAGAAAAAAAAATCTCTAGCAAGATGGCCGGAATTCATCATCTATGAATTCATTGTTTATTCACCTTTGTATTTGGAGATCATTGTAATTCATAAACAAATTCATCATCTATGATGGCCGGAATTCTTGAATGATCCATGTGAGGGGCGGGGGTCATTTCTTCTTGTTGGATTTTAATCTCATTAGAGATTAGATTCAATGGGATTTGATTGATTAGTTACATGAAAATATCTCTGCACATATATCATGAAAATAGATTTTAAATCTCACACGAAAACCAGTTTTGAACTTGTTCTCTTCTTTAAAGCCTTCTCCTACATTGAAAAATTACAAAACAAATTGTAAGTTTTTAAATAGGAGCTTGTTTACCTCCTTAGAATTATAAGAGGACAGTATGGAGGCTTGCTAATGTGCAACACATGCACGCGTATGCATGCGTGTGTGTGATGCAATGAGGTGCTTTAGAGGGACACTTTGCTCACACTTGCGTGATTCGTGTAAGGCGGCATTGGTTTTTTGGTGCGAGGCTAAATCAAGATCGTTGGCATTTTAAGAAAATCCAATAGTAACGATTTGATTGGGTGTGACTAAGAGGCATTATTCAAAAGTTAATAGTCATTAACTGTGAACTAACTTTTAACAGTCACAAAGTTTGAAATTGTGATTATACAAAGAGTCTTTTTTGAACCAACACCTTCTCCTTCGGGATGACTCTCCAGAAATTATATAAGGAGTGTTAATCAAGCAAATGAATTAATAAGTTTTCGAAAAAATCACTTTTATCTCTCTTAGTCCAATCTATTACTTTCTTGCAAAAGGTTTCTTTGAAAACTCTTCAACTTTGCTGATTGTAGATTTTCACCCAAAGTTCTATTATATTCTAGGAAAGAATGTGCCTATAATCCAATAACAAACTTAGTAAAACTAAGCGGGGACAAATAACATTTTAAGGACAATGTCTCTATACGCACCTTAGAACCCCTCCAAATTTTTGTGACCCAATTTTCCAACACTTCTAATATTAGTTTTTGCTATGTTCTCTCAAGGTAATGCTCAAATAAAAGAGGCATCAAGTCTTAGGCAACGATTGAATAAAATAGTGGAACTTTAAATATAGTTGAATGGTAATAGATGAAAAATCATCCAAATAAATAAGAAAATGGTAGTTTGAGCCTTAACGTCTAAGGATTTAGAAAATATTAAATAGCTGAATGAGAAACTTTTTTGATGTTAAATGATAGAACCCAAATGGAGGGGGTATTGTCACAAAGTCAAAGTTTAGGGTCTAAGTGTCACTGACCCATGGTACAAGGGGTCTAAATTTTAAGAATTTCCTCGTGCCTCAACTTTTTGTTTCTCTCATCTTATGTGTATATATATATCTTATGTGTATATATATATATATGGTGGCACTTTATATTTTGATAGAATCTTATAGTGCACGTGTAAAGATATTCGCACGTATGAAATTAATCTTTCAATTGCAATATCCGGCCAGCGAGACACGTATTATTGCATGTGAGACACGTATTATTGCATGACTCACACGTTTCCCCTCTTCCTTCTCCGACTCTCTCAATCTCTCTCGCCATCTTTTTCCCCTTCCTCTCTCTTGAACTCTTTCCTCTCATCTCTCTACTTCTTTCATCTTATGTATATTCTCAGCGTTTCTTCATCCACCAATTGCGACAGCGAGAGCTTCATGGCAGGAGGAACAGATTGCCATCAGCTTGATTTCCTTCCGTTTAAGTGCGATGGATGCCGACTGGTATTTCGTTTACCCCCATCTTCTCATGGTTTTTTTAACAATAGAAGATTGCTAGATATATTTCGAATTGTTTCTTACTTCTTTGTCATGTCACAGGTTTTCTGTTTGGAGCACAGAAACTATAAATCCCACGATTGCCCAAAATCTGACCATAACAGCAGAAAGGTTATAATCTGAAACATCTGTTCGTCATCCATAGAAACGACGGGAAACAGTAAGGAAGACGAGAAGGCCATTTTAGAAAGGCACGAGATGTTTGGAGACTGTGATCCATCAAAGAACCGTAAGCCCAAGTGCCCAGTCATGCGTTGCAAGCAGATTCTGACCTTTTCCAATACCAACACCTGTAAAATCTGCAACCAGAAGGTTTGCCTGAAGCACCGATTCCCTGCTGACCATGCCTGCAAACAGGCCGCTTCCTTCCTGGCAGCCACCCACAGCAGAGGCTCTCCTCCCAATCCCATCAAGTTCTTAGTCGCTTTGATAATATTGTTTTGTAAGTATATAGATTGTAATGACTAATGACTGGCTGGTTCTATTCCTATATCTAGGCAAAGAAATAGATTTTCCTGCTTTTGCATTAATTGAAGTTTTTCTGTTTTACTTTCTAGCGATTAAAGGTAGTTGAGGTGCAAAATATGTTGATATTAATCTAATATACACAAATACATGGTCATTCCCAGGTGCACAAAGCCAACTTGTTTACTCTGGCTGTCGAAACCTTCTTGCCTATCCAGTTGGAGCAACATTTGTATGTTGTGCTGTTTGCAATGCAGTTACAGCTGTTTCGTCTCCTGGTATGCCTCTTAACCTTCTCTCCCCTGTTTCCATTTGACTCTGCATATTTTATCCATTGGAACATTAGAATGGATTCCTGTTTCAAAGTTTTCAAGCTGAATTAGTTATGATCTCAATATTGTGTTCAACTCCATGTAGGAACTGAAATGGCTCAATTGGTCTGTGGAGGCCGCCACACCATATTGATGTATATTCGTGGAGCTACAAGTGTGCAGTGTCCTTGTTGTCACACTATCAATCTAGCAATGGAAGGTATACAACTCATAATAGTACATCAAACCCATTAACTTGTTTAGCCATAGGTTTAAGCATGTTGAAGATTAGTTCAAATTTTCTGGGGTGGTGATTCTTGTTTCTTATTACTTTTCACATTAAGACTAATCAAGGGAGTAATATAATAAACCAAAAAAAACTTATTGCCAGGAGAACTGTACATTATTCAGGTAACATTCATTTGATAATGTTTTTTTTTTTTTCTTCTCTTATGCAGCAAACCAGGTTGTACATGTAAACTGTGGGAACTGCAGGATGCTCTTGATGTACCAATATGGAGCACGATCTGTGAAATGTGCAGTTTGCAATTTTGTGACATCAATTGGGGTCAGTATATTGCTTATTTTATTAATCTTAAACCTGTCTTCACCCTTCAGTATGTGTAAAGTACTCCATCAGAGGATAATTTTCTTGCTTAAGCCCGATGTGCATAACATTTTCTTTCTTGGGCATAGTATGCATCTTCTGTTATGAGCTTTCAAGATTTCTACTACAGATTTAATGTTACAAAAGTGAATAAAGAAATCAAATGGGAGTTTGATAATAGACAATATTATCAAAATTGGCTGTTTCTATAACTATTTCATGAACTCCCAGAAATTTTCCCCTTTACTTCTTTTTTCTTTTCAGAATTTCATTATAGAACAGTATGAATTGTGCAGTCTAGGCATATAGTTAACAGATGTTTTTCTTGTTTCTTTATGCTGTTGTTCTTAATATATGTACTAATGGATGATATAGGCTTTACCAATCACTGCTGAGCAGAAGTTCAACAATTAAGGCTCATATGCAACTAAGCCAGCAAATACAGACTTCATGAGTTCATTCTTCCTTCATACGGCATGTCACCTAATTGCTTTTATCAACAGGTGGATAATGTACCTCCTAGCTGAATGTATAGAGTTCTTTTTCTTTCTTGGCCTCACACTCAATAAGAAGTTTTGGAAGGCTGTATATGTGAACATTATTCTACCAGAAGACTGTTAGGTTGTGAATGACTTGTGATGAAATTATAAAATTTCAAATTAGGCTTTTGTATTCTCTTGCTTTATGCAACATAGTAGCACGATCAGGTAACACTTGCAATATTTTCTGTTCTCAAATTCTCCAATGATCCACAAACTAAATAATAACAGTTTCAACCATACAAGGCCAAAGGATCAAAATGAATGGTTATAGAAGCTTTTGGTTACAGAAGATGAGGATTGCTAACCTTCTTTGATGACAAATATATATATATTATATAAAGAATGTTATTTTTATTGATATTAGGGGAAAAAGGTTGCCCTTATCGGCTAGAGACCCATTTTTTAATTACATATATTATTTATTTTCTCATTTTTTACTCTCCCAATTATTCTGTATTGCTCGCCCGTGCTCAGCACGGGTGCCCCTCGCTAGTTTCTATTTAACCAAATACAGCCCAAGGGAGGAGGAAATTTGTCATGCTCACCTACCATTTTCCTGCTAATGTAGATGTGTCACACAGTTGGAGAGAGTACACCACACGGTAGGAATATGCTGTGGGACACATGTGGGGCGCCACGTAGTAGGGAGCCAATCCAAATTAGAATCCCCTAAAGTAAGAATGTGATGTGGGACATAGCCCCCTCGGGAGCCAATGTGATTTAGAATCCTTGGTGCAAATGTGAATCGATGTAAAACTCCTTCGCCCAAGGGGACTGATGAGGGCAGATTTGGCCCTCTAGTGAATTTGTGACACGTGGCACCCCGTGACAAGTAGGTATACACCCAGGTGACAACTTACCAAGTTGCTCCCACCTGGGTACCGATCTGGCCGGCCTGGCGCGACTTGCACGTGGTTTGTGCGACCTGGCACGGCCGGTCGCATACCCCATGAGCTCGGTATTTCACCAAGGAGCTTGCCAAGGAGCTCGGTAGCTCACCTAGTCTCGCCAAGGAGCTCAGTAGCTCACCAAATCTCGCTAAGGAGCCAGGCAGCTCGGCAGAGCTCGCCACAAGTAGCTCGGCATAGCTCCCCTGGGAAGCTCGCCACTTGTAGGGTAGCTCGCCACAAGTAGCTCGGCATAGTTCCCCCGTGCAGCTCGCCACTTGTAGGGTAGCTCGCCACAAGTAGCTCGGCATAGCTCCCCCGGGCAGCTCGCCACTTGTAGGGTAGCTCGGTACA